>VWZT01003061.1:157562-261618 GCA_013397055.1 Pachycephala philippinensis
CTGAGGGGCCGCCGGGGCCGCCGAGGCAGCGGGAGAAGGTAACGGGGTCTTTGTCTGCGGAGGGGGGGCGGGGCGGGCCGGGGTTCCCCTTCCAGCCCCGGCCCCCGGGGAAAGCCCAGCCGCAGTGTGCGGGCTGCTCCACGCCCCCTCCCTCCATTTACCTCAAACGGAGAGAAATGTGGGCAGCAGCTGCTTTCCCTGTCCTTTCCAAAAATAAAAAACCCAGCCCCAAACCCTTGAATTCGGTGGGCGAGTAACGGAGCCGGGCGCGGCGGCTGGGGGAAGGAGACGGTGTGTGTGGGGGGAGAGAAGCCGGTGCCGTGGTTCCTTCCCCCCTTCCCGAGCAATCTGGCTGCCTGTCCCCACTGACTGCCAAGATGGACTGCTCCTTCCCTTCCCAAATGGCTGCAGCAAGTTTAATGCAGAGCCGGGGGCTTCGCTAAGGGGAAAGCCCCCGGCTTATTTTTCCTTTCCCCTGTGCACCTTTTCCTGAATCGGGAATAGAAAAGTTGCTCCAGATTCAGGGCTAGAGAAGGCGAATGTGTAGCTCTGCTTGCAAACTGTGCCTGTATGGGAGTACATCTGCACGCCTTGCAGACGGGCTCCGCGTAAGGAGGGCTCTTGGCCGCATTGTTACCCGCTGGCTGCTGGGGAGGGCAGGAGAAAAGTTGTTTCAAACCTCTCTATAAAATTTCCAGGAGAGACAATTGTTTCTAATAATAGCCCTGGCAGCGGTTTAGCAATACAGCACACACAGATGCGGAGCGATCTAGCGAATCTCTCCCAGGCAAGTCAGGTCGCAGGGAAAGCTGAACTCCTAGCTTTTTGGTTCGGTTTGGGATTTTAAAACATCGTCCTGAACAAAAACCCCGGCACCGCTCGCCCTTTCCACCGGCGAAGGGGGTGTGGTGCCTGTGCCGGCGCGCTGCCCTTCATGGGCTCGGCTGAGCCGGGCTTTCCCCGTGCCTCGGCTATCGGGAGAGGCTGAATCCTGGCTCTGCCCAGCGCCAGCTGGATATCGGGGTGTGTCGGACCGGGTTCCCTCTAGATTGGCCCCCGGAGTCTGATGAGCATCCCCCACCCATGCATGGAGGGGATGTTACCGGCGTGGGTGTCTGTGCCATCTTCCCTGCCTAGCATTGCCTGCCAGGCGCCGGAGAAATCCCGATGGAGCTAAACCCATCAGGCTGATCCCCTTCTCCTTGGGGTGATGGCAGAGGGCAGGCAGGAGGGCTGCTGCCTGCACACTCGCTTGGACCACGATGCTGACCCTGGCCGGGCGATGGTGCACCAGCTCGGCTTGGTGGCTCAGAGCTGCTTGGCTCGACCTTCCTGGCACAAGTTACAGGTAGCCTGTTCTCTTCCAAATATTAATATTTGGAAGGCTGTTTTAGGCATCGGTACCAGGCAGGTATGTGCCATGTTCTGCAGGAGGGCGAGCTGCTCGTGGGGTGGTTTCTGCAGCCCAGCTGCGCTGCTGAGCAAGGGGGCTGTGGCAGAAGCCATGGGGAGGTAAGGATTTATTGCTTCTTGGTACAAGAGGGAGTATTTTGAAGGGTCTTCAGCTCAGTACCACCTTGTGCTGCTGCTAAGGTCAGCTGTGTCCCTCAGACGACCAAGCAGGCTGAAGGAGTTGGTGTTGCTCATCTGTCACACTGTGTAATCAGTTCCCACAGAAGGGAGAAGTGCACCAGTGGAGCGTAGCATGTGGATTTATGCACGTGTCAAATAAACATTTTGTTCTTAGGTGAATTTTTGTTTTAAACACCCAGGCTAAAAATATGGGATCTCTGCTGTTATTTGAGCACAGGTGCACCAGTGAGCCACCTACAACCCTTTTGTGACATGAACAAGCTCCTGGTAGATTACTTTTGGTGGTCCTGTTGTTGCACGTCTGAACACGTTATTGCATTAAAAATGCAGCTTGATATTTGATGATACTTGTGGTCACAGCCTTGGGTTGCTCAGGGCCATAGAGCAATGCAGCATCACTTGGTGCAGAGAGAGATCCTGTCAAACTGTTTAGCCAGGTCAAGAGCTTCAGCTAGTGCACTGGGTATTGTTAGGAGGGACGTAAGACTGGGAAAGACTTCCCAAGTCATGGAGTCTAGTCCCACACATCACAGGTAATTATAGTGGTGTATATCCCCTTTGTTGCTACTGTTACTGTGTGAGTAATAGCAGAAGGCTTCAATCAGTTTTGAGTACAGCTTAACAGACAGCAAAGGCAAAGTAAAATTGCATGTATGGATGAGGGAGAACACACTGTGTTAGGGAGAATCGGAAAGGGGCTGGGGAGTCGCTGAAGTCTCAAGCTGCAATCTCTTAGGACTGTGAAGGAAGGGTCATGCTCTGCAAGAGGGATGACACACGGAGAAGGTATTAAGGAGTCTGTTGATCCAGCATTAACCAAATTTGGGGTCAGGGCTTAGTGGTGTCCCCTGAAGATGCACAAAGGCTCTGTATGACCCACATCTTGTGAGCTGGATCACTGGGACAAGCAAAGGCTGCTGTCATGCACAGGGCCATACTTACGCTCAGCTCTCTGGAAACTTGGTGTCTTTTACTCAAGACATTCAGGGTTTGAGGAAATCAGGGTTCCTCGTTCTCTTAGTCGCACCCAAAATCTCCATCTAGGTGGGAGCCATCCCACAAATGCCCCATCTCTTGGGAAACCGGGGGGATGCAGTGCTATGGGATCAGCCATAAGAGCAGGTAACAGTGGCTCCCCGGGGTCCCCATGCTTCATCACAGGATGGGGTGCACAGCTGGCTTCCAAGGTCACTCAGCAATGCCAATCTCCAGTCATCCTTGCTGGCTTACTCCTTCCAGCAGCTGGAGGAGAGAATTGCCCTGCAGCCCCAGTGCAAGCAGAGCACGGCAGCCCAGCAGGCAGCAAGGTCTGACAAGGTTAAGCTGTGATGGAATTGCTTACAAGCCTCCTCCAGCTCCAAATCCCAGGTTGTCCCAGCCCCTCTCAGGTTCCCTAAGCCAGCAGTGCATTGCCCAGCATGGCCTCAGGGACCACTGCAACTAACAACATCCATTGATATTTCTTCTGCTCCCAGACTTACAACAACTTAATCCCTAGCCCTCCTGTAAATCATGTATGTGCCATGTGCCTAGAAAGCCACGATTTTGTGAGGCTGCACAATGAGTTGGAGCCTTCGTCTTCTTTTCTGGGGATGAAACTTGTCAAGGACCAAAAATTACTTTGATTGCTTTTCACTCTGATCTGACACTGAGAAGGGACCCCAGACAGATATTTGATCAGTTCTGAGCTGCTGGGAGCACTTTCATGTTGATGAATCGCAAGCACACAAGTTTTGATCCTGTCTCCTCTGCTCCAAGTCACCTTTACACTCCACCTACTCGTGAATCGATGTCAGCCTGAAGGTTTACTCCTTGCCTGTGCTTGGCTCTAGTAGGCTGCCTGCCAAAAAAAGTAGAAGACCCTGATGTACCTCCCCTTCCCAGTGCATCTCTGCTCCATGGCTGTGTGATATTCCTCTGAGGCCCCAAGCCTGGTGCCAGATACCCTGGGTGCATCTGTGTGGGGAGAGATGGGACTTCAGCCCTTGCCCAGCCCTAAAGTTCAGAGGAGGCCAGAGGAGCTGGGACCATCTGATTTCCAGTGCCACCAACAATGTTCTTGCTTACAACCCACTTTTCTCCTTTCCTAACAGATAGACAATACTTCTGCTGTTGTCCTGAGCTTCTCTGTGACATTTTCACGTGGTGTGGAACAGTTGCTGCATCCCTACCCCCAAGAAAAGATCACTAGTGCGTAGCTAAATGCTCTTTTCACCCTCTGCCTGCACTGGTGGGATGAGGTGTGATTTAGTGTAGTAATCTTTGGGAAAAGTCATCAAGGCAGAAAAAAATTAAATTCACTGTAAAAAGGTCCAGTGAAAATCTCCTAGAAAGCTGCAAAACCAAAAAGAGGTTGATATTCCTATTTTGGCTACAGAAATCATTTTTATGTACACTTCCACACGTAATGCCTAACATTTTGACAATGGCTGTTGGGCTTGCCAACCCACTAGGCTCAGGCTCTAGTGTTTAGATTATTTATTTATTTTTCTTCTTATAAGTCCCCAGATCTCCCAATCAAAATAAACGCACCCGTGTTTGGGTTTCCTGGCCGTGTGGGATTGAACGTGGCTGCAGCTGTACCACACACGCTGTAAGCGCTGCTGGCATCCCGGCCTTCCCAGCTGAATTATTTCACACAGGGAAGTGCTTTGCAGATAGTGGAGCAGCCACGGGCTGACCCTGGGTTTATGCAGGACAAGCAGGGGATGGAAAGCTGCTGCATCAAGTGAGCAGCTTGGAAAGGCAGCACAAAATCTGAAGGTGAAATGTGGCACCTGTCCTAGAGAGGGGAGCGTGGGTACAGCTTTTTCCACATTTAAACATGGCTTTGTCCTTGCTGTGCATGGAGAGGGTCTCTCCTGGCTACCTTCACCCAGGGTTTTGTGAAGACACCCATCATCCCAACACGTGGCTGCCACGTGTGTGCTCACACACTCATTTCCTGGTGAAATGGGGCATGCAAGGGGAGAGGGATGATTTAGGGGATGTGTAATCAAACACAGTGCTTCCTTTGTGCACACACACATCCTCCCCCAGTGTGGAATAGAGCTGGAAAATAAATTTGAAAGGTGGCTTCCACTGTCTTCTGCAATTCTGAACTGCAAAATCCAAAAGAAAAAAAGTTCTGTCTGAAGTGGTCTGGGCTCACTGGGATGCTTTGCATCCCTGCTGGGGTGGTTATGCAGTCAATGAAGGTGTCACCTGGGCTTGTGCTGCAGGAGGTGGTGGGAGTTGGGAAAAGAGACTTGTTCCTCACCAAGACCAGGGAGAATTGCAGGGAAGCACCAAGTCTGCTTTGCCTTTGTGTTGCACCATGGAACATGCCTTCTGAAATGTTCTGGGAGTGCTGATGGCAATTCTGAGATAAATCTGCAAATCCAGCGATGCTGGGCTGTGTCCTCGCTTTCTCAGTCTCCTCTCACAGGCACAGCTGATTGTGTATGTGGCAGAAGGCTGCTCCAAAATGGGTATTGAATCCATTGAATCCTGGGAGCTTAGGGCTTGGGGGTATCAGATCCAGCCTCTGAGTTTGCAGGCATTGCATCAGGCTGTTCCCTCTTCTCTTCCCATCCTTAACTCTTCTGCATCGATTCTTCGTAGTACTAAAGAGCTGCTGAGTTTAGTTCCAGAAAGGAACATCCTTCCCTGGCTCTTAAAAACAGAGGGATGTGGTAAAAAACAGGTTTGTGTTGAGGTGTTTATTCCAGGTCTCTCCTATGCAGACGTTACAGACTGTCCATATTTAGTATGTCATGAGATGCCCTGATGCAGAGAGGACCTGGTCTTGCTGCACCAATAGCCAAAGAATTCCCAATACAGGTGATACAAGATCCTGGCATTGGTCAGGCAATGAGTGGGGATGTAAAAGCATAGGCTGTGTCCTGAAAGCTGTTTTCCCTGCTTGAGCCCAGAGTGGGGCTGGTCCGAGCTCTGGTCCTCACCAGGAGCTGTCAGGACCGGAGAAGGCAGGAAGGACACCCTCCTGTCCCTCGTGCAGGGTGTGCAGGCAGAGCCCACGGGAGATGTCCCAGCCCTGCAGCCCCAGCTCTGCCCCGCTCAGCGCTGGATGCGCTCGGGAACGAAGTGGGAGCAGCAAGGGTCAAACCAGACTTGTGCAGGCAGGACTGGTTTGCAACAGTTGTTGCATCTCTGAGGATGAGTCAGCTGCTTGTCATCCAAATGTGCTCTGCAGCTCACCCCGTCCTGCCTGTGAGACCCGGCTGGGGGGTGATGCCCACCCTGCACTGACCCTGGCAGCTGCTGCTGCTGCTCAGGCAGAACCGCTGGCGGCTGCCCAGCCTGGCCACAGCCACAGCCCTGGCTCTCCACATCAAATGTGTGTCAAACCTGCTGATTAGCAGTTGCTCGAAACAACCCGGTGACATATTTTCCCACTGGAAGCATATCAGTTCTTGGAGTGTTATTCAAAACAAGAAGGAAAAAAAACCCCAAACCCAACAGTTGTGTGCACAGATGAACATTTTGCTTCTTTTCCCCCCCCCCACATCTGGAATGATTTCTGTAAGTGTGTTTTCTATTATGTGTTTTATATAACACTGCTCAGGGTCTCTATTGACCCTGTTACAGTACCTGAGTGATGCACTGCCCAGTGCCTTGGCTCCATTGATCAGGGCCACCACCACTCACACCTCCCAGTGCTTAATGATACAGTAGGTACAAAACACTCAATGAGCACTAAAAGGACACTTCAAGCCATAAATCTTAATTTGTCCTTTAAAAATATTTCACACATACTATCACTTCCCCTGCCTTGGGTCACTTTGGTCATCTTCCTGTGAACCCACATTGATTTTTTTTTCTCCAGCAAGTCACATTAGTTTCAATAACAAATAAATCGTCCTGTTTTCTTCCATAACTAAACAAAACCTCCTGTGAATGTGTTCCCAGAAGACTTGGATGCTCTCATATAATTACACCCTGTCTGCATGCACAAACAAGTGATATCTGGAACATTTTGCTGAAAGTATGCCACGTTTCAAGTGTGAAACTGTACAAAAAATTAAAATTTTATATGTGTTTACAAGGAATTTAAAAAGTCAGGTGTAGGAGAGATTAACAGACATTCTAACATCTTTGGGAAAAAAAAATAATAATCTATTGCTGTGTACTTTATTGCCACGTGGTCATTATCCTATGATGACTCACAGTGCTTGCTGCAGAATATAGTAGGGAATGAACCAGAAGGTGACCAGGAGTCCCTGCAAAAACGTTGATGTGACTCATAAAAGGCTTCAAAGTCTGTCATTGGTAGAGGATTTCCCTAGTAGATAATTTAGATCCTTTTCCCTTAGATTCTGCTGTGTCCTTTGTGCATAGCAAACAAGGTAAATGCAGAGCTCTTCCAGGGGAAGCACGACCCTTCCAAGGCATATCTTGGTTTTCTTGAAGCATGGCTATGCTCAAAAGTTGATGAAGCACCTGTCCCAGGACCATTCTGCTCATCCTTGTGCAAAGACACCAGAGATCCTTTATCCTCTTTCCCTCTGGGCCTCCCATTTTAGCTCTGCTGTTGATAGTTATTTCTTTGGGCTGCATTAGGGACTGGCAACCCAAATGGTGGATCACAGCTCTTGCATGCAATGTGCAAACATGGGATGAAACCGCAGAACTTGCCTTAAAGGGATTATTATCCAGAAAATAAGTTCGCCCTGGGGGAAATAAAAAAGAAAAGCTCACCAAATAAAGATGCTCACAGAGTTTGGCTGAGTTAGATCAGGAGGAGTGTATGTACAGGGCAAGTTATTTTGGGTGTTAACTGGGAAGCTGGCAGCAAGGAAGATTGTCTACCTGTTGTCTTTATAACATAGGTATGAGGGGGACTATTTTTTGCAGTGGTTTTTTTTTCTTGTGATAGTGGCAGTTTTTCAGTCTTTGGGCATTACTTTGGCATACAGAGGAAGAGCATAGTCTGGATGAATATTCCCAAGGTCTGTAAGATGGGTTTCATATGGATCAAGTGGTTTCACCAGACCTAAAGATGCCCTTAATGTGAACAGCTCGTCATCTGCTCTGTAAGGAGTGATGTAATTCCAAGCAGGACTGCAGCTCTTCCTCACTCACCAGGACTTGCTGTTGGCTCCAGGCAGGAGCTGATTTACCAGGTCTCTGAGGCTGTGCAGGAAAGTGTGTCAGGAGAGGATGGAAGCCCCATCCCCTGACTCTTTCAAAACTCATCTGCCTGACAGTGCTGCCAGCCGGGAAGAGCCCCAAGCTGGCAGGAGGAGGAGCAGCTGGGCTGCCTTGTTTGCACAATTATTTATTTATTATTTATTCCCTTACCCATCACTGGGTGCAGCCAGCTTGCGGCACGTGCAGAAAGGCTGTAGGAGCAACACAGGGTTCCCAAGTGAAAGCGGAGGAGACAGCTAAAGGATCCCAGCTTGAGGCAAAGTTTTAACAGCTCTGGCATGTTCTTGACCTAAAAATGCTGGCCCAAAGCAGGTGTCCGTGTTGAACCACCTGCACAACTAACCAGCTGAGTCAAAGTTTATCAAAACACACTTCTGCTGTGTGCAGAAGGGGTTTCAAATCTGTAAGGTTTAAGACATCTGTGACCAGTGAATCCTCTAGACTAAAAATAATAAATAATACTGAAGATTGTGTAACCTCCCTGTGGTCAGCCTGGGCTCCAGAACTCAGAGGATGATCTGACCAACCATATCAATGCTCCTACACTCTCCACTCCTGCCTTGTAAATAGTGGGGATAATTCTTGGGAGCTGGTGTATTTTTAAACTGGCAAATGGTTTATTTCCTTGCCAAGAAAGGGAAGGGAAAGGACTACAAGGGCAAAGGACCCAAACATAGTAAAAAGTCTTCATTGGGAATGCCCTCTCCTCCTGCCTCAACATCAGAAGGCAGGGAGGGTGCAAGAATTTCTTCCCTTTGTTTTTGAAAAGATTTAGATCTGTATTATTTTCAAGGAAGAAAACAATACGTGACCGAAACCAGCACAGGCTCCATTCTAGTGAGGAAGCGGGTCTGTCCAGGAAAGGACTTTCTTATCTCAGGATATAGCTGAAATCAGCCTCGGAGGCCGGCCGCGCTCAGAGCGGTGATTCAGGCATCTGCGGGGTAATGCCCTGCCCGGTTTAAAACACGGCGTCGGAATTAGATTTCATTCTAACTACACAGCTCAAGCACCAAGTGTTTTGAGGTTAAGACGCGGCGTTCCCGGCTTTAAAGTTCGCCTGAGAGTTATTGCTTGATGTTGTAAATGGACTTAAGGACCGTAGGAGACGGTTTTTCATTTCAGCCCTGATACTGTAAGCCACTTAAACACTTGCTTATGTCACACTGAAATAAAGGGGATTTATGGACACAGCTATGGGCTTTGCTGAATCAGAGCATTTTTGCTGAGCGCTGTTTAGGGGAAGAATGAAAAATAACCTGTGCAGATGTCCCTGGGTGATGCCGGCGCCCGAGCAAGGCTGGAAAGCGCTGTGTGGAGGAAGCGAGGAGCCCCTGGGCAGCCCAGGAATTCTTTTGTCAGCTCCTAAGACAAAACAGGGAAGTCACCAGGTCACTCAGCCTGTAGCTGGCCTTAATTTTTGTCCCATCACTCCCTGTCAGCAACCACACAATGGCTGGGTCGTGCCGTCCGAGTGGTGCGTCCGACAGGGTGACACCGCAGCTGACACCGTGGCTGACACTGTGCCACCTCCTTTCTCGAGCAGGGCTCTTGCTTTCTAATTACTGACGCTGTTCTCCTTTCTCCTGACAAACGAGTGTTTGCAGAAGTGGTCGCATTGCTTGATGCAGCCCCTCTTAAACACATCCCTGTGCAGATCCCCCATGCGATGGGTAACATCAAGCACCACTCCCTTCCTGCAGGATGGGAGAGAGTTTTAAGAGCTGTATCTGTAACCATGGTTTTGACAATTTTGCCTCCGTTCACTAATCCATTGGAAAGGACAGTAATTTTTCAAGGGGTGGGATAAAGAGGCTTGCAGGGGAAGCCAAAGGCCTCGCACGCGATACATTCCTCTGGTACTATCAAACCTGTGGGAGCTGCTGCATCATTGTCAGCTTCTGTTTTTTGGCCAGTCAATCCAGCTATGGACCGTGCATGTATTTCACAGAGCCTCAAAGCACTTCTGTAACAGGAAAACCCACATTGCTTTAGAAGGTGAAGTCTGGTTATGCATCAGCCATTGGCTACTTCTCTTCATATCACCATTGTCCGTATCTACAGCGTATTTCTTGGGCCTTTCTTCTCAGCTTCAAAGCTCCATTTGCCACCAAGTCCCCTTGAAATGGAATACTTAAAAGTTTGTTCCTGTTTATTTGAATATGCAACATCTTAGTTCTCTTACCAAAGTACTGCTAGAAGGTGACAAGTGCCTGAGAATATAGCTGGGATACCCTTCCCAGGGGAAAAACCAACGGCCTTACAGCTAACCTCTCCTGCTCCAGAGCACCAAATAGCCTTTCCCATAAGAAATAATAGCATGAACAAATTTGAGTGAATAAATGTTGTCTAATGGGTGCCTACTTCTTCATACCTGATCCCTGGACGTGTTCAAGGACAGGTTGGATGGGGCTCTAAACAACCTGATCTAGTGGGTGGCATCCCTGCCTGTGGCACAGGGGTTGGAACTAGATGGTCTTTAAGGTCTCTTCCAATCCAAACCGTTCTGTGATTCCGTGATTCTATACTGGCTTATTTCAGAAAGCTCAGCTCATGTTCTGAGCTGTGTCACTGACCTTGACAGACAGGGCAGGCTGCATAGACCTCTGCTCACAAACCAGGAGTCCTGGGCCAAATTAAAATAATGTTTCTGCCTCTTGAAAAAAATAATAAACTATTCACCATTTATCTAGGAAAGACTCATGGAAATACATAACGATGTCTTGGAGTGACTATGGTGTGTAGCAAACCAACACAAGTGGAAATGAGGACTGTATTGAGAAACAACAGTTACTCCTGACTGTCTCCCACCCTCGGAGCTTCAGGCCATGGAGGCACAGGTGCCTCAGTTATTGCCCATTTTAGTGAAAAAGAAGAGCAGGGGAAGTGAGTGTGTGTGAGGGCTTTGGGCTTGGACTGGAGGATGGCATGAACAGTGCTGCAGACCATGGTGATTGTGCACACCAGCGCAGGGCGGTGGGCAAGCCCCATGGCTGGGACAGATGAACCAGATTTGCACCAACAGTTATCTTCCTCCTCTTCATTAGGTATTTTTCCCATTGGGTCACACCTAAAGGACCAGAATTAAGCATTGGAACAGGCTTTCCAGGGAAGTGGAGTGCTGGAAGTGTTTGAAAAACAAGTGGGTGTGTCACTTCACGATATGGTTTAGTGGGCATGCTGGTGTTTGATGGAAGGCTGGGCTTGGTGTTCTTGGAAGTCTTTCCAGCCTTAATATTTCTGTGATTCTATGACTGCAAAAAAAAAAAAAAAACAAGCCCCAAGGGCAGAGCCTGGCCAGTGCTGCTCCCCATGGAGCACAGAGTCAGCTGAGGCCATGTCCCCTCTCCCAGGTCCCCATCAAGGTTCAGCCCTGAGGCTCAGCTCAGACATTCCAAGAACTGTCTCACAGCCATCTTTATCCCAGCCACCATCAGTAACATTTATTAGGTGCAGATGCAGACCGGAAAGAGGGAGGATGCTCTGCAAACACACGGCATAAAAAGAAAGATAGTCCATTCCTCCAGGGTCTTAAAGTGTGAGTGTAGGACAGGAGATGGCAGATGGATGCAGGCACATGAAGAGGCAGTGCTGGTCAGTGCGACAGGCAGCTGCTTGCCAGACTGGCCCCAGTTCAGCAAAGTGAAGTGCTGCCACATGCACAAAGCTGTGCAGACATCAAAAACACACTGCTTTTCCTCCCTCCCTCTCTCGACAAGCTTAGGAGTTGCCAGGATGAGAAGGCGGTAAGAAGTGGTCAAGTGGGAGCAGGATGTTTAATCTAAGAGTTTACTGTAATCAGTGGGCTGTCATCTCTCCCTATCGCCTTTCAGCGGCTGTGTCCAAACAGTGGACAGAGTGACACAGATTTTTGTGGATTCAGCACAGTAATTGCCTCCCATACAGGCAGTGAGCGTTTAGGAAAGATTCTGCCTCCAATTATAATTTCTGATGTGATTCAAGGAAGAACACGCTGTATTCTTCTTTATTCCTGCAGTCACCGGCTAATGAAACGTGCCACGGATATTTATAGAACTGACACTGTAAATATCATTTGCATTTGGTTCCTTTGAGTTATTTAGTGTGACGGTGCTTTCACCAGGAGGGTTTTTTCATTTTGAAAGGGAAAGGTTCTCTTTGGAGCCGTTTCCTCCCATCGCCTTGGCTGTTTGTGTTGGATGGAGCAGTTCTGTGGGCAGTTGTGATAATTTAGTGACAAAGTGACGGCTGTACAGGGATTAGCTGAGCATGGTGAAGGTTTTGGGGCTGCGTCACAGACAGTTTATAGGATTCTCCGAGACAATGTTTGAGTTACAGTGAAGATGAATAGAAAGGAGGGCAGTCATCAGAGCAGTTCATGGCACAAAGCAAAACAACTGCCAGCCTGCCTTCCCTAGGAAACCCTTTGTGTAAATATTTGAGTAGGAGCCTCCAAAGGAGATTTAAAGTCTTGTGATAAAGGTAACTAAAATGTCCTTTCCTTGAGAAAAACAGCTGCGATTCAGAAGATCCCATGAGTAACCACAAGACAGATTTCCTTTCTGTAGCAACTCTGTATTAGAGTAAACAAACGTATATGGCAGGATTTGGTGTCACTGGTGGACCTCAAAACGTTTTGCAAAGGTCAGGATCAGTTTTTCTGTCCTCAAGGTGCAGAAGCCAAGGAGCAGAGAAAGAATGCATGCCCTGTGTATGATCAGCCGTCCTGCAGACCAGTCCAGCTCCTCAGCCACACAAACACATTGCTTCAGGTCATCACGTGCCTTACAGGCAGTATCTGGGTTTGGGTATTGAATATATATTATCACTAGTCTTTACACACTCATGTATATAAATGACAGAGCTTTTTGAAAGCACTCGTGCTCAGTTCTTCAAGCACTTGGGGGGTCATGTTGCATGTGCAGGCACTAAAAGAAGTGGCAGATTTGCAGAGAAAGATGTGACTTGCTGAGCTGTTCTGGGGGAAGAAAATGTGTTCTGCATTTTGGTGCATAATTTCCATCTGAGCTTGTGTTAAGTCTGGCCCATGAGATGCTCGTGGCCCATATTCACACCCAGGGAAGTGGAGCTTGCTGCCATATGGGTGAACTGTTAGCACTCAGGAGTGTGTAACACAGTCCCACCTCTTCACATGTCTTGAGAAGCCTTGGAAATCTGAGGGATTGGTGTGGATACAGCATCCTGGCAGAGCTGCAGCTGAGTGAGCAGCAGGAACAACCGTGGAACTCAACTAGGAACTGTCTCACATCACTTGAAATGTCTGAGAGTTCTCTCTGCTTTGAGCATCAAGGGTGTCTTAACTCTTGGGCTGAACTTGGCTTTTTAATTTCTGGAGTTAGGGAAGAGGGACATTGCCCTCCAGAAGGAAAGTGGAGGACTGTGTTGGTACAGGAAATCTGACTGAGCTCTCTGTGAAAACCAGGACTTGATCAGGACTGAACTCCCCTGTTCCCCTGCCACATCAAGTGTCCTCCTCTTCTGTCAGGAAGTCTTTTCAACCATTGTTTCTTGTCCCGTTTCTGGGATTTTGCCTTTTCAAGGTGAAGGGAAAGCTATGCCTTTGTGCCTTTTAGTTCAAGTTCCTCTTAGCTTAGTTCTCCCCATCCTTCTCTGGGTAAGAGCCTTGGGAAAGGAGAACCTTAATTCAATCCTCTGGTCTCCCTCCATCCAAACTCTGGCACTCTCAGCTGATCTTGGTGACCTCCTGCTCCCATCCATAGGGCTTTGGTGTTGATTTCCCTTCTCTGATTGCACAGGGAAGCAGAAAGCATTCCCTGACTCGTTTCCCAGGAGCCAGAAACAGCCCCATGCACGGCAGTGCAGCAGATGATGCAGAGCAGCCAATTTGCACAGTGTCAGAGGCAGCATCTTTTACCCAGACTGTGCTAAATCAGGGCCTTCTCGCTGTGCTTTGAAATGTTCCTGTTTCTTGCTCTGACAAACTAGCAGAGTTTGTATTGATCCGACGATGCAAAAAAGCACATAATGTGGGCTTCAGACACCTGGTGGAATAATAAAAAGAAAGGAGGGAGGGCAGGACCGCCGTATTTTAGCTTATATCGAATAGGAAGCCTGTCTCTACCTTCTTTTCTTTTCTCTTGGAAAGCACTGCTCATTTCTAAGGGAAATGAAAAGCCTCATGGCTGGGGGAAGGAAACGCTTCCAACCTGTGGACCTGCTGAGCTTCAAGGGATGTTCATGAAATGCCTTTCAATTAGTCAACCATCATGTGCTGCATTTCAGAGCTTTGCTTTCTTCAGATATTTATTCATGTTCCCAGCTGTTTGCATTTGGGATTTCTTTTAGCAGTGAAAGCACTACGGGGTTATGAAACTCTGGGCTGGAAAAGCATGGAGAGCTAAAGAAGCTCCTCACAGAAAGCAAGCGCTTTGCTGAAACACTAAAGCACAAAGTCAGACACCTCAGAAAATGTTCCCTCTTCCCCCTTTCACCTTCTTTTATTCATATTTCAACTTTGTTATAGCAAATGGAGCATAACACATGAAAGCTGGACTGTGTTCCCATCCCTGCCATCGCCATGATAAACTCACTGCTTTATCTCTTGCCTTGGGTAAACTCATATTAAAGCTGGAATATCGGTCCACATTCCCCATCTCGGAGATGCAGTGGATATGTGACAGTAAGAGGATGAGGGAGATGTCAAAGCACAGCTCAGGCACTCAGAGTTTTATCTGCTGGGGAAGCCCAGTGAAGGAAGCTTGCTGTTCCCTGACCCTGCGCGACTCTTGTTCCAAGCAGGAGAAACCATTGCAAAGCCCTTCTGTGCGCCTCTGGCGTAGCTTTACAACTTAGCTGAAAGCTGTTTAACAGTGAAAAGTCTCACTCACCGAGTAATACACCTTAGGAGAAGCCGTATTTTGCATAACATTTCTTACTGGAGGAAATTCTCGTAAGACAATTTATTGCCATGGCGGTAACCGGCTGACATTTATGAGAAGCCTTGTTTTACAAGGCTTTCCTTTGGCTGCAATGCCAGGGCTCCAGTTGTGCTGATGGAAGAAGAGAAGGAAAGCGATGTTATTTGGCGTGCAGGATACTCAGAGGTGTGTTGATGTGAATAACAAAAAGGGGTAAAATCTGCGTGAATCGCATGGGATTGTGCCTTCCAGAATTGTAAATTGTGGGTGAGTTGAAGGGAAAAGCTCATTTTGACTGAAGTTTTCTCTTAATACACTCTGCATCTTGCACGGCCAGCATGAGGTTCAGTAGAGTTGTTGGAACATTTGAATCTTTGCTTTGTGGAAGGGGCTGGGAGCAGGGTAAGACTCCCTCCGATCTGACCCCAGGAAAGGGAGAGATGGATGTGGGACAGAGCTGTCGAGGGAGGACAGAAGCACCCAGAAGAGGCTGATGGGCTCCTGTGCTGAGACACAGCAGGGTGAGGGTGATGCTGCTGGAGACGGCTGAGGTTGCAGATCCCATGGCAATGGCCACACATTGCCTGGATTCTTGTATGGGCAAACTTGATGGTGGAGCATCCACCAGTGCCTCCCGAATGCCAGCACATCCAGCGCCATCAGCCACAGGAGCAGCTGATTTTTAACCCACAGAGCTGAAGCAGAAAGCTGAGCTGTCCTCAGTTAACCCCCCAAGCACACTTCTCCCCACTCTCTGCAAGGCGGCTTTGCATCAGGGGCTCAGCTCAGCTGGCACTGGTGGGGAGAGGTGATGGATGAGGGCAGTAATGCCCAGGATGCTGTGGCACTCATGTCTCCAGCAGTGTGTGAACCCCCTGCCAGGATCCTGTGGACCCTCTGCTCCCTCCTGGTGATGCTTTAGGACTCACCATGGCAAGCAATATTATTAAATCGAGCTGGGGATCCATGGAAAGCACAGGAAGGTGCCTTGGTGGGGGCGGGTGGGTCCCTGGGGGTCTAAGCTGAGCTGTGAGACTGTGCTGGGTCTGTGCCAATGTGGGTCGAGGTGTGCGTGAGTGTTGTAGGGCAAGCCCACACTGGGGGGGCTGCCTGTGTGCTGCCTAAGTCGTGCTGAGAAAGGGATTTCCAAGAGCCAAAGAGGCTTAAGGCAGCCCATATCCCATTAACAGATAGTGGGGGTGTTCCTGTGCTTGAAGGGCTTTGTGGGACTGAGATCTGTAACTCTGCAAAGTGAAGTTGCTCCTCACTCACGGTGCTCTGTGCAAGAAAGGGCTTGATGCACGGTAGAGGAGTTCCCTCAGACCACAGCTCATTTATTCCTTAGGACCCCAATCTATGGACCTTGGAAATCTCATGTAAGTCTTGTATACATAATAGTTTTATTGATATTATTTGTTAACTGTTGTAATAAACTGTGCTGGTGTGGAAGCACCTTTGGATCAGTACAGTGACATCAGTGACATCTTAAATAGGATACTCCAAGTAGGACAAGCCCATTTCGGGATTCAGGGCCAAATAAGCACCTGAGGCCGCTCCAGGGAGCACCATCAGCATGGCCCAGGGAGGAGCCTGGCTCCTCACTACCTGTGGCATGGCTGGATCACTGCTGTTGAGGGGCCTGGGGAAACTTGTCTGGATGTTTCCTCTGCCAGCCAAGCCAGCTGCAGAGCTGGAGGCTTCAGTATGAAATGTCAGGGCCCCCGTGCTGCAAACCATCCCCTGCCCCCATTGTACACGCTGGAACAACCTCCTGCTGGCAGCTGCATCCGAGCAGGCACCAGACGCCGCTCCATGACAGCTACCAGGGTGGCTTTTCTTTTTCTCCTTCCAGCCTTTTCTTTACCCTGGTGCCAAAAGAAGGGGGATTAATTTAAAAAGAAATAAGTAAACACAAACCAAAAGGACTGCATCGAATGAAAGCCTCCAACTTGTGCTGGGGGAGGCCAGCAGCCACGTGCTGAGCTGGAACACCAAGCACCCTGACACACGTTCCTCTTCTCTCTTGCAGATGACGGAGGGTCGCAGATGCCAAGTGCACCTCCTTGACGACAGGAAGCTGGAGCTCCTTGTTCAGGTAGGAATTGCATGTTTCATCATTTGATAGTTTGCTACAGCCACAGGTTTTCACCAGCATGGGGAGAGAAAAGGGTTTTCAGCTGGTTTTCGCAGCAGCTTCACGCTGTGATTGCCTGCAGAGCTCAGGGAAGCTTCAGTAGTGCTGCCTGGGAAGGATCTGCAAAGGCATATCTGTGGGAGGGACTAATTCAAGACATATTTTTACTTTATTCTGTGCCAAAACCGTCCCAGTCCCTGCCAATGAGATAGAAAAGCACCTCTGGTCATTTTTGACACTGTTATTATATCCCTTAACTATGTTTTTGAGGCACTGCTTAGCTTTGAGAAATGCATTGCATCTGCTTAAAATACCTCCAGCTTCTCTGCTTGTCATCCTAAATTGCTAGGGTTCAGTGCTGGGCTCCACACCAGAGGGGACTGTGCCCATGCTCCCACTTGCACTGGGAACGTGGTTGGCAGCAGAAGACATTGTGGTGGTGCCACAGGCAGGCATTGCTTGGAGGTTCACGTGTCAAACACAAATGTGTATTAAAATAAGTCCATGTTCCATCTGCCTTATTTTTCACTTTTGAAAAAAAAAGGAAGAATGGAAACAATGAGAGTCTGGTGGTGGCTTTGTAAGGATGGGCTGGTGAAAGCTGTAGCATCCTACACTTTCCAGACAATTTTGGCTCCTGTCTCAGAGATCCCCAATGGGTTAATAACAAGAATTAGAAGAATGTCTTTCCTTTTACAAAGGCTTCAGGCCAGGCACAGGCAGCCAAAGCAGCAGGAAATGAAACTTCCCATAGCACCCAAATGCCCTGGCTACAGCTGATAAGATGGGAGGAGGGGCGGGATCCAACCCAGCACCGACAAACCTGAATGGGGATGGCTGAAGGCGACTTGAATCGCCGGAAGCACATTCAGCCTCGCTTTCTGGAAAGTTGCTTAAAAATACCATTACAGAATTGTTAATGGGTAATGTTTTTTAAGCACATAGTCATCTAGGAGGTGAAATCCCTCAGCTCCCCATGACACTTGGTGTGTTCAGAGAGCACCTGGATAACCATGGGTCAGGCCAGTGGTGGAACCAGAACAGCTAAATCAGGATGATCAATTAAAACAAAACATCGTACCAATGGTCTCTGCACCAGGTTCTCTGATGCTTTGCAGCTGGCTGAGGGGAAGTTTAGTCACCTTCATCACAAGGACACAGCACTTGGCTTCCTATTTCATCTAAATGCCTTTTCTAATTTTTCTTAGTTCAATTAAAAATTAAAATGGACTATTGGAGAATAGCTCTGCTAAAGCACTGCTCAGTATATTAATAATCACAGCTTAAAATATACTGCAGGAAATCTATGTGAGCTGCCCTGGCCAACCTACTTATTTGGGGTTTAATCAATGACGCTAAAAAACCACAGGAAGATGACAGCAAAGGAGGCTGGTTTGGGATGATGTGTCCACTTCCGAGGGAGCAGAAATGGTGTCACGTGATATTATGTTTTTTTAAGTGTTTGATCACACCTTCAATGGAATTCCTTGTAATCAATATAGGAAGCAAATTGCACTGTAAATCACACTAACTAGTTTGCAAGTGACCCATGGTTGAATTTTATTAGTACAACAAATTGTTTTGCTGTTTTCAAGTAATGTGGGAATGGGGAAAGCCAGGAGGGTGATGATGAAAAATTCATGCCCAGAAAAAGCAGTAACCTGTGCTGCATGCAGTGCTCAGATCTCTGAGTACCCCCGTGCCCCCATGTGTACAGGAATGTCCACTGCAGCACCTCACCCTTTTCTGGCTTGATGACAATGCTGCTAGGTAGCTTCTACTCAGGGTGAAATCACTTTTAGGTGGAGCAGATGAAGATAAAGTGGATGTTTTGGACTTGAGTATGTCTCCAGTATTAATACTCTTTGCAAACATGGGCACAAAACTTCGGTTTGCCTGTCTGTGAAGCACAGGCAAAGCCACCAGCATTGGGGTGGTCCTTGAGCTGCTCCACAGGGGCAGGAGTGGGCTGAGGTTGCCAAGATGAGCAGCTCTTTGTCCCAGCAGGTCCTCAGTGGACTGGGCTCCCTCTGGGAGCAACATGCACTTTGCTAGGGGAAATCTCACTGACTGACCCATATTGTTTGTATCTTATCATGAGATTTCAGATAAAAGTTGTTTTGTAAGTTCTGAGCACCGTTGTTTTTATTCATGTTACCTTACCTTGTAGCTGAATTGATTGAATTAGAAGCTGTAAAAAAAATGTTCATCCAAGCCCAAGCTTCTGGCTGTCACTTCAAAGCTGTATTTTTCTGTGGGTATCTTGCTGTGGGCTGGAACAGAGGGCTGGTTTGCTGGATTTTGCCATGGAAGAGGTTCCTCCATAGTTTTGTTGGGTCACAGGATCTAGACCTGCATTGGCTTGAATTGCTCAGGAGTCAGTCTCTTAAATTCTCATGTGAAACTTCCTTCTTTTCACCAACCTCAACCTTTTATGGATGCTTTTCCACTCCTATGGGAAGTTTAGGAAAGAGCACTGGGGATCAGTAGAACTGCTTTCTCTGCCACAGGTGAGATCAAAATAGCAGCCTAACCTGGACCTGGCTTCACATTGCCTTTCAGTGCTTGTGTGTGTGGTATCAGATGCTCTGCCTAGCGAAGGGTTCACGGGTCCTGCTGCTGTATTTTCATAGAATCACAGAATCATGGAAAGGTTTGGGTTGGAAGGGATCTTAAAGACCATCTAGTTCCACTCCCCCCGCCATGGGCAGGGCCACCTTTCACTAGAACTGAGTAAAGAATTTCTTCCTAACATCTAATCTAAATCCCTCCTTTTTTAGTTTAAAACAGTTCCTCCTTTTCCCATCTCTATCTGCCCATGGAAAAAAGTAATTCTCCCTCTTTTTAATAAGACTCCTTTAAGTACTGGAAGGCTGCAGTGGGATCTCCTTGGAGCCTTCTCTTTTCCAGGCTGAACAACCCCAGCTCTCTCCTCTTTTCTTCATGGGAGAGATGCTCCAGCCCTCTGATCATCTTTGGGGTACTCCTTTTTGGTGTAGAAAAAAACCAGCAGAAGGTGCTGGGTCTGACTGAAGGAGAGAGCTGGGTACAGCTCCCTCAAAGGGATGCAGGAAGGCTCCTGGAGCATCTTGAAACAGCTTTGGCCAGTGATTCTGGGGAGCTGAAGTTGTTTCCTCTCCTGCCTCGAGTGTTGCTGGGCAAAACCAGATGCATCTGGGAACAATCAGGGTGTTTGCAAAAAGCAGTGTATTAGGCAAATATACTCCCTTTTTGTCTCTGAATTAGCCGTGATCAGACTCGGGGGTTTATGAATATGTCATTTGAAACGTATCAATTGGTGGGTAATGAGGACCATACCCCAGGCTGCAGGAGGACGGGAAGTGGACTTGGTACTTCTGCTCACAGAAGTCGCCAGTGGCTCAGTGTGACAGCTCTGCCAGGCCAGATTGAAATGTTTTGACACCACAAATTCCCTCCCAAAACTGCGAAGACCCCTCTGACAGGCCACACAGCTATTGCCAGTGGGACCCACCAGGCACATAGGTTTTATTTGCATTACCGTACCCCAAAAGTGAGATTTTGGCTCAGAGGCAGCATTTATAACCCCTTCTGTGAATGCTGGCTTGCTTCAGTGTTGGCACACAATGCAAGGGCTTGGGGTTACCATCATCAGGAAAGAGATCCTGGCTTTATTGATTCAAAGAGTCTTGACTGAAATTTTTTCCTCCCAAGTTGAGCGGCTGCAGAGTGGTGCAGCAGCGGCTAAGGAAAAGCAAAAACACAGGCTTTGCAGATAAAAGAAAACCCTCCCCAATGTGTTTTGTCAGATAAATGCTGAAATTTAGAAGGGCTAATCATAAACAGAGACAGAGGAGGATCATATGGAAATCTCTTCCTGAGGGTCTGAAACTCAAAGGCTGTTTGACTTGGGATTAGGCAGAAGAGTTGCATTTGGTGTGTGTTTCATTTGATAAATGCCTGTTGAAGATCTGGGGTGTGTGGCAAGTTTACACAGCCTTTTTTTTTGACAGTTTTTTCTTTCTGAGCAGGAGCAGAGTGTGGCTCCTTGGATCTTACAATCTGGGGGCTTTTTTCCTCTTTCTGTTTGATGCATGTTTAGTTTCTAGGAGAGTTCTTTTTTTTAAAGTGTTGGCTTCATCCAGCTAATCATTTTCAGCAAGCAAGTCCCTTTTCTTATTTCTAGAAAATGGATTTCCTCCATTCCCCACTCGCAGCCTCCCTATCTGTTGTATTATTTCCCAGTGACCGTGTATCATTTGTCTGCTGCACTTGAAAGGTTTGTGTTGCTTTATTTAAAGACGTCTGCATAATTGGCAATTCGTTCCTTTTCATGTGGGTTTTATAAACATGGCTTTTTTTCTGGGATGGCTGAATCAGGCAGCCTGGCTTGATCCCGGCTCCTGCGCTGGCTGGCGGTGCCTGTTATCTGACAGCAGCTCCGGCAACTGTCATCCAAAAGTGTTAAGCCTCCTAATTCTTTCTCTCTGGAGGAGCTATTGCAGAAATGGATCTCATCCGAGCCTCGTAGCAGAGCTGTCTGTGGGGCCTGGAGGCTCTGCAATTTGATTGTAGAAAATACCTGGGCAATTTGTTTCTAACCTTCTTCCCGGGAAGCACTGAGCCTGATTTGGAAGAGCCAAGGAGAGATGGGGAGGTCAGCACAACCCATAGGTATTTTGGTGACTAACCCAGCTATATGTCCATGTTGACACTTCTTGAGTAACTCTTCTTGCAGCATTTCTGTCTCCCAGCTGCCATGCAAGTGCATCCAGAAACACGTTAGCAGTGATACATACACATGCATGGCCAAAATTAATGGGATGTACTGAACGTCCTTTGCCTTGCTCGAAACTAACTCTGCTTTGAGTGAATCAGGAGTCTTTCAGGAGCCCAGGATTTGTTTCCAGTGCCGCGGTTCAGCATCTCATCCCTAGGAACCACCTCCAAGCCAGACTGGGAGACACCGGAGCTGTGAGCCAGCGCCGGACTGGCAAAGTGCCCTGTGGGCTGCTGACTCAGTGCCACACGGATGGCTGTCACCAGCGTGGCTGTCCCAGTGGAGATGCTCAGTTTGGAGCACACCAGTGTCCCTCACTACTCTGGGATCAGCCTCACTGACACCAGCCTGAGGCTCACTGTCCTGGAGGAGCAATGGTATCTTTTGCGAGCAATAGCTCCCCTAGTTACGGCTGGAGGGAGAAATAAAAGGGTCCACTCTCTCCACAAGAATCTGTTACAGTTTTTGCAGTATTTTCAGTACTGCTTGTGATCAAGAAATTGCAATCCATGGGGTTTTACCCATGTTTCCTACTGCCTCACTTCTGTATGCCAATGAGCAGGGTGGTTACGTGGGCTGGCATGGTGCAAAAACTGCAAAGGTTCCTGTTTAAGTGGTGCTGAGGCTGTCACCTGCCTGCCATCAGGAGAAGCAGCCTAACTTTGGGTACAGGCTTTGCATGAGGACCAGCGATATATCCCACCCTCAGTGTGGGGTAAACAAGCCCCAGGATGGCCTCAGTCTCCCTGGGGAAGCCACAATAATTGCAGAAGAATGGGGTCCATCCCTGCTCCACTGCCAAAACTGGGGATCCTTTTGGAAACATCAGCTCCGGGGCTGATGCAGAAATGCAGCCGTGCAGCCCTGACCATAAATGGAGATGTTTGGGTGCCAGTAGCTGTCCTTGCCATGCGGGAGAGGCAGCTCCAGTCCCTGCAGAGCACCAGGCTCTGCTCCAAAGGCGTTTTTAACCATCCCTGTGGCAGGAGGGAGCAGCCAGTGCTGGGCTGGGAGCAAGGAGGCAGGAGCAAGCACAGGGATGAGTACTGCCCTGCTGGCCCCTCTGCCCTCCCCTACACCCATGGTGAATATATTCTTGGAGTTACCTATAGGGCATATCCTACTGGTCATGGAGAGCTGGGATGGGCTGGTGATGATGCCTTTGAGTGTCCGAGGAAGGATCCCTGCATCCCCTCTTCCTGCCCAGCCTCTCCATGCCTGCAGTGAAGCAGTTGAAAAATGTTCCTTCAGCTTCATACAAGGGCTCAGAATTGACTTGATTTGTGTCCTCTGAGTGGCTCTCAAGGTTGTGGGTTGGTATGTTGCTCCTCTCCAAAGAAAAAAAGCATGTTTTCTGTAGGGCAGACAAATAACTGAAGACCAGGCTGAACTTGAGTGGAGTTTTCTGCTAGGAATCTGGCAGGATCTAGTCCCTCACAGTGAGAAAATGTGCAAACACTGGGTTTGGATCATAATTTAAAATAAATTTGAGCTGAAGGGGGCTCAAATCTGCCTTTTAGAAAGGAGGCTTTATTTTCCCAAATTGCAGTGCTAGGGCTCTCATTTCTTTCGGAAACAAATCCTGATTTACTACAGCAAAAGTGAGACTGTAGTCCAGCTCAGCAAGTGTTTGCAAAATTGCAAAGGAGATGTTTTAATATTTTTGGCATTAAAAATTATGGAGATCCAAAGCTCTGGATCAACTCAGAAGGATCCTGTCAAGCAGTGTCTGAAGTAGGGTTTATATCACTGGGACAAAGCACACAATTGCCCCTTCACGGCCTGTGGGTCATGGCAGATGAAGAGTGTGAAGCCACTGTCTTCACAGGAAAGACTTATGCTGGCCTTTGTATGCCTCCCTGGTTCCTGTTTGAAACTTCTGATCATTTTGAGCACAGCTGCAAACTGCAAATACATGGCTGGGCTTGGTCACCATGGGATGGGGAGAGATGGAGAGATTGCTCTGCCAGAAGGGAGGTGGGAGCCCAGACTGGCAATTCATGTCTGTGCTCTCAGTGAGCAACCAGTGAACTAGGAGCTAAGAGCTTTTCTGCTGAAAAGTTGTCTCTTTACCAAAGAAAAAAAGATATGTTTAGTGTTGCTCCAAGGCAAATGTGGTGCTGGGAGTGTGGTGCTGGGAGCATTCCCAGTCAGCACACCTGCAGACACACTTGCTGCACAATACCTAGATGTTGTCTTAGACCAGGTAAATGGGTAAATGAAAAATGCACCAGGAGAGCCAGGTGTGCTCCCAAATCCATCCTTCCAGCCTGCAAGGCGTGCCTCTATTGACCTGTTCTGCAGACCCTCTCTAATTCCCTCAAAAAGCATCCAGTGCTGCCATCCATGGCTTACAGAGCTTCTGGTGTCATACTGGAGGGCTGTATCTTGGGGGTTCAGTTCTCAGCTTAGGCTCCAGTGAACCCAGAAGTCCACAGAAGTCAAGCCTGGAGGGGAGAGTGTTTGCTGGGAAATGGAAATGGAAGAGCACGGGGGCAGAAAATAAAGAAATTTGATGTGCAGAGCTGGGGAGTGAACAATTCAGCTTAAGAGCCAGAGGGATCTCAGGCAGGGTGAAGGTGGCAAAGCAGATAATCTCAAGGTTGCCCTTGATTATGAGGACAGAACTGAAAAGATTTGGGACAGGAAGCAGAATTAGCATCTCAGGGGGAAATCCTGAGCGGGGCTCAGAAACTAGGGGCGAAGAGCCTCTGCTGTGCACCCTGGCTTGGCTCCATTAAGAACCACAGAGTGCTGCTGGTCCAAGCTCAGCAGCTCCCAGGTGTGCTGGGTGCTCCAGGCTCCCCAAAGCTCACCGTGGGTGAGAATGGACACGGCCCCTGTGCTACAGACAGCATTCCAGGGATGGAGCTGCCAGAGGAGAGCATTCCAGCAAGGCAGGCTGTGCAAGCAAGCTGGCAGGTCGTGCACGTCAGTGAGGGTCACAGGGAGCAGGATTTGAAGAGGTCAGGTAGGGTGCACAGCTGCAGGCGGGGATCAGCAGCGAGCCCAAACGGGCAGGGAACACGGAGAGCCTCCGAGGGGATCTGCCATGCACCGAAGGTCGGTCTGGTCAGGCAGCTCTAGAGAAAGCAGAGCTGTGTCTGGGAAAGGCAAGACTGGAAATTAATGAAACCCAGCAGGGATAGCTCAGCCCATCCAGGTTTGTTCCTCAGCAGAGGCATGGGAGGAGCATCAGCAGAAGCTGGGACAGGTGGAGGCAGGGGGCAGTAGCCGCTGGGAGCAAAGTGTCCCCTGAGAATGTCGGGTCAGGACTGACCTTGCCGAGAGCAGACGTACTTCTGTGTCTTGAGGAAGTTAATTGGAGGGGAGGATGCTTCCCTGGTACAGCAGTGCTGCACATTCCCCTCATTCTGAGCTGCCTGATGGCTTCTGAGCAGTGCTTAGAGCTGGTTTTCCCCATGTGCCCTAAGACTGAACCTGAACCCTGCACGTGTGCTAGGTGCCACATGAGGAGCCTCAGGAAAAAGACTCCCACAGCAAAGTACTTAGAGCCTCATAAGAAAATGAACTGGGAATGGCAATCATTGCCCTTGCAGAGTGAAATGAGGGTGTGATTTCCAAAGGCCTGCGTAATCAATATCCCCATTATCAGTCTTCCAGAATAAATTGCTTTTAAACTAATACAGGCTGGGGAGCTATCCATGAGCTGTCAGGAGGGAGATAAGCCAAAGACACATGTTTATTCATACTGCATGTGCTGAGAGCTGGATGTTCTTTACAGCTGACTAAATGGGGGCGAAGATATTCAGTAATTTTTTGCAATTCTTCTGCTAAAATTTGTCAAATACCCTTAATTTTGAGCACACCTGGAACTTTTCAAACTTACTGGGGGGGCTGATGAAAATCCCACTAAAACATCTGGTGAAGGAAGAAAGCTATTTCCTTTCCTGTGAGGTAACTCCTGAAGTTTTGCAGAGCATCAGCAATTTAAATTGTCCTGCTGACCTCTCACCACATACACCAATACAGGAATGGCACATCCAGCATCTAATGGGTCCCTTACAGAGAAAATATCTCACAGTTATTTGGGAGAAATTCAAAGATTCACCATTGTTTCTGCCTGGCTCAGCTGCTCCGTGGCTTCAGTGGAGCTTTTGTTCAGCCTGGACCAACCTGCCCGTGTCCAACAGTGGCTGTGAAATATGTCATTGTATCCCATGAGATGCTGCTCCAGCCATGGACAAGCCAGTGTCCCCCAGCCACCCACAGCTAACTGCAGGATCCGCTCAGCCATGAGGCACCAACAAGCTCAACAGTGGAAATAATTTAAGTTCAGCAGCAGGACGATGAGGCCGAAATGCACAGAGCTCCTCCTGCTCTCTGCTGCTGCCCCTTCCTGGTGGAGTACCCTTTGTGATGGTGCCACATCCCATCCCTCACCTCCAGTCCTGGCTTGTCTGATGTGTTCCACAGCAGGCAGTGGTGAGACTCATCTCTTCTAACTTAAGGCACAAACTGTGTGGGTGTCTGTGCCTGAGCCACGCTTTTAGAGGCGGTGGAGGGAGAAGGGCACTTGTAGGGCACAGCTGAGCTCATCCTAAAGGGGATCATCTGAAATGAGTCGTGCTCCTTTCTTTCCTCAGCTGCAAAAGGACTCTCTGCAATCAGCTCCCTCATAGGTGTTCACACTGTGGGTGGTTGTGTGTGGTCACATCAGTCCTGTTCTGGGTCCAGCTCCCCTTTTCATGTCCTCCTGGCTGGACAAGAAACCCAAGGAAAAGTGCTAAATGTGGCATAGGATAGAAGCTACCTCCTGGAAGATAGTGGAAATAGAAAATTATTTTTTTATAGCATGGTCTGAACAAGCAATTTTGAAAAATAATATCAGATGTACCACAGATGATTCCAGGAGATATTGAACAGTCCAGAGGAGTGTAGCTCAGGAGAAATGATGAACGAGGCAGCATAGCAGATTTGCTTTCGAGCAAAGGTAAAAAAGGTGCATTTCCAATTGGAGCTAGCATTTCAGGATGGCACATTTCCCCTTATTGCTGCCATCAGGCTGTGCAGTACAAATACTAGGCTGATAGTGAATGGACGAGCAGCTTGATTGTCTGAGCTGTGTTACTCAGCTTATAGAAAATTGTTTTCTATTCCCTTCCCTTTTCAGCCTCAGTGGATGTAACTTAGACAAAAGATCTCGACTTTCAACCAAAAGACAGTTCCTTCAGCACAGTACAGTGAGAGCTTTGGCCACAAGTGAGGTTCCTGGGCTCAGGGCATTGCATATAATGAGCAAAAAGGGTCTTAACTGTCTCACTGGGAAATTATTTCCTTTCCCTTGCTGCAGGTAACCCAAAGCAGCAGCTGGCCATGGCTGTATGGTATCAGGTGGGAACAGTTTGCCTGCAGCCATGGGTTCAGGCCAGGTAGTTTAGAGCAGCCCACGTGTGCTTAAACAGACACAGATTTGAGCATCACACCTGACAATGGCACTGAGGGAAGCAAAGAGGAGCTGGGTCTGGCATTGTGGTGCTACCAGCAAAGGCTGCTGGGGCTAGTTCAGCCCTCCTGTGGCACAGGAGGGAAAGGAGACACCTGTGACCACACAGAGCAGGCAGGAGGCTTGGAATGGGCAGCACAGGGATATAAGGAGACCATGCTGCCTTTCCTGAGGGAGACCTGAGTGTTCCCCAGCCCTGCTTACCCCACCTCTCCCTCTACAGTCCTGATCCATTCCCTCTGCTTTTGTCCAGGAATGTGTTTTTTAGGCCCATTCTCTCTTGAAATGATGCAAAATGCCATCCTCAAGTGATAGAGCAGATCTCCAACCCCCAACTCTTGCTGTATTTCCAGTGTGTGGCTTGTTGGTCCCTTCTGTCTTTATTTCGGGGAAGTGCCTGCTCACGGGGAAGCTTTGGGCTCTGTGAAGTCGAAATGGATTTGTCTCTCTCTTTGGTGGATTATTTTCCCGAGTTCCCCTCCTCCCCCAGGGATGCAGTAGCTTGCTGACAGCAGCACAGCCGTGAGTTGGGTGCCTGGAGAAGGAGTGAGGCAGTCACTGCAAGCACAGAAAGGCTGCCTGTGGCACTTGTGTCGGCCACAATACTGGGTATCATCAGAAAAACCATCAGCTTTTCTAATTTTCAGGACAGAGGAGAGGGCTCTTGGCTTATAATTGGGTCATGCTTTAAAAAGACCTGCATGAGTTCATCATAAGCAACAAGATGTACCCGTTCTCCCCTTACGTTCCTGCCCCGACCTCTCCCGAAGAAGCAATCCTTTTGGATGAGAGGTTGTTAATACAGATAGGATGTCTTTTACTTTCCCATCTCTCTGCACTCAGACATGGCTCATTACCACTATATTTGAACGAAAACTCTTCTGTTATTACCTTTGCTGGGAAATTGCCCATATTTGGGGAGGAAGAAGCACAATCCTAAATCTGCCTTGGGAGGAAGCTTCAGTCAATGTTCTGACTTTGAAGCTATCTTGGTAGCAGGTCAAACCAGATGCTTGGAGGTAGATCCAGAAAAACATGCCAGCTCTGGAAGGTTTTCATCTTTAGGAAAATTGATTAATAGTACAGATTTTGGTTTAGTGATTTATCTCTGTTTTTGGAGAGGAGTCTCCCTTCCTCTGTGCCACCTGTCTCCATTAACAGAACAAGAATAATCCCTCCTGTGCAAGCAGGCAGCAGACTCACACTGCAGCCTGGTCCCTGTCACATCGGCCTTCGGGAGCCACCATCCTCTTTATCCCCTGGAATAACACAGGCCGAGTAGTACAGGCACCCCCTCATCCTCACATGGGCACAGGTACGTGTTGGGCCACTGGGATCGAACTGCCAAGCTGCAGAGGTACCACTGGCTCATTGCTGGGTGTATAACCCTGTGGTTGCAGTGCAGGATGGAGGAATCGGGGTTGGAGCAGGAGGTGCAGCGGTGACTAAATGCGACCTGACGAGATCGTGAACAGGCCAGCAACTTCCAGCTCATCCCAGCCCTCCTGATTTGGCAACCCAGACAGTGTTAGAGACTTCGGCTTGTCAGAGTGGATCTTGTAATATCTCCAAGTTACACTTGTCTCCTGGAAAAGGAATGAACTAAAGAGATTGCATCTGCCCTTTTTAAGAATAAAATAAACCAAACCTGCCAAGCCATTTTCACTTCATATCCCCTCCTCACTTTGAAGCCAGGACAACCATTTAATGCATAGAGTTGTTCTGACCCACATGGTGATGTGGGCAAGGCCATTGCTCATGTTTCCCCAGTCCCTCTGGTGTGTATTGTTTGTTGTTTTATTGGTTATTGTTTGTTGTTTTTATGCCAGCATCCATGCCTCAGCCCCATGTAGCAGCCAGACCATTGCATGGGACAAGCCTGCAGCTGCTGAGCAGCTCGAAGGCAGAAAGAATGTTTGGCTATGACGTTGGCTTGAAATTTCTTGACTACCAGAAAGACTAGTTTTTTGGATTAATTTTGTTCTGTCTTTTGAGGATGTTTCAGCAGTAGATGCCTGATTAGAATACCTTTCCACTTGGACTGTGCCTTTAGTCTTTCATCCCTATCACTAGTGGGCAGGGGATGAACAAGCCTATCTCGTGATATTCAGTTCTTCTAAACTTTATCTTCTCTTTTGATTTTTATTGTCTTTTGAGCAGCCAGAGAGTTTATATGTACTAATGTGCTTTAAAGAGGAGGAAGCACCATCCGTGCCCCGGACCTGGTTCATCCCATAGGGACTGGATGCCCATTTCTGACGGCTTCTGACTCTGCTCTTTCCCTCCACTCTTCTCACAGCCACATAAACTGGGAGCACAGACAGCAGCTGGGATAACCCTCAAGCCCCAGTGATTCATGTCTTTTCTCCCTGCACCCAGGGGTCCCTTTCTCAGGCCTTCTGATGCTCCTTCAGCAACCAAATCTGCATCTGCATGCTCCACCATGACTTTGGGTCCAGGCTTTGGGATAAGGGGGTGACATCTGTCCCTGGCAGGACATCATATATTCCTGAGGATGGGTACCCCAGAGCCAAATATTTCTAGAAAGCAGGATGGTGACTTTTATATGTATCTGGGATTTTGTCAAATTATTCAGCAAATGTCACTGAGCTACAGAGACACTGATGGTCAGGCACATTTGCTATGATTCAGAGCTTGTCGCAAGCATTTTGTACAGCTCTAGCTCTTGGGCTCTAGCGAGTGGTTTTAAAGCAGTCCATTCCCTGAAAAACACTATGGAGGCAGAGAGCATGAATTATTATTTGTTTTCACTGTGTGGACAGTTGATCAGTGACAGATGTTTCTAATTGCATTAAGCAAGTGGAAATAATGAGAATTAGGTAGCAGATTCTCTAGGAATTTACATTTAGATTGAGTTACAATTTGCTATTAAAGAAGCAAATTCAATGTAGATGCATTGGTTCTTCAGCAGAAATGGGAGACAATTATTTTTAATTATTATTTGATTACTTAAAAATGAGCTGTGTTACTGTACTTAAAAATATTTGACTCAAGGGGATGACTTAATATGTGCACTTTATGTCTCCCTTAAAAGATATGGAATGATGAAATTGTTCATCAACAAACATCTCCACCTCCCCATTACAGTCGTATTGAAAGGCAAATGAAAAACAGAGGCTGCCAGAACCCCATCTCACAGTGCACGATTTGGCCAGTGCCGGGATGGTGGTGATCAGATCAGGCTCACCCAAACCGTCTGCAGCCCTGACAAATTGAATTAAGTTGCACTGGTGGAAGACAAGCTGCATCCCCCTTTGGACACCACGCTCCGCTGGGTTTGGCAGGAATTCCAGGCTGACAATCCCCGTGCCGTGCGTTGCGGGGGGCTGAGGCAGCGCCAGGGAGGCCGAGCAGAGGTGGGTGCTCGGGCTGCAGCAGGGCGGGGGGCAGCGGGGCCTCGGCACGCAGGGAGCAGCAGCATCTGCTGCCTCCAGATGACACATATCTGACAGTTATCTCCCCGTCCATGCCAAGAGGAAATGAGCTGTGGTTCAAACCGCTGGAGGTTTTCCTTTTGGGGCTCTCTCACAGCTTTTTTTTATTTTGTTTTATCTCCTAGATTTCAAGTTCAGCTTCAGACTCAGAAATGTGTGAGTCCCCTGTCAGCAGAGAAGGGATTTATGTGCAGTGCAGATTATTGTATGTCTCTGTTTAGCACAGAATCCAAGCTATAATATTTTTTTAACCAACTAGCTGGCTCAGCTTTTAATTTTTTTTTTCCTTTTGCCTAATGAGAGCCTTATCCAGAACTCCTTGAAGTCAGAGTCTGTCTATCAGCTTCAGTAGGCTTTGGATCAGATTTCACATCACTGATTCATTATTAATTACACATCTGGGACTCCCTTTTCAAAGAGTTCATTGTTAAATAAATTCACTTTTAGACATTACAGACTTGGCATTCTTGTGCATTTAATAAAAGTCTGGCAAACCAGCAAAGAGCCATAGGCCAGCTTCTCTTCTGGTATTGATGGATGAATCTCCACTGAGCAGCAGTGGTTTACACTATAAGGATATAACATATCTCTTCACTCTCATATAACCACTTTCTGTCTGAGACTAAGTCTGTGTTTGAGAATTTTGCCTTTTCTGGGATTTCTCCTCTCTTTTTTATATCTTTTCCTACCAGCAAGAGTTCCTCTGTGGATTCAGACACTGCAGGGTGTAATATATTTGCCATTGAGTTTCTTTTCTCTTCAAAGAGATACTGGCATCTTCTTCCTTGGATAAACTGTGATCTCACCTTCAGAGCTTCCTGGGAGAGCAGACAGGCAGGCAAATGTTTTCCTGATCCCTATGGCAATTGGAATGGAACATTGTCTTTCTAAATATATAGGGTCTTTCCCATAGTCCTCAATAATGTAGTTCAAGTCCAGACATTGAAGTGACCAAGGAACTGCTCTGGGAGCTCCATTTACAGAGGAATAGTTTTGGCAGGGAAATATGTAGAGAGAAAGGTTTTCCTCCTGAAGTCCATTCAATAGGAGGCTATATCCTAGGTGAAAAAGGACATCTTATGTTGTGGTTTAATGGTACAGGGTATTATTCCCACTTAGCAGCTGATGGCACAGGGACCAGCAGCCCATACAGGTATTTCCTATGCTGCAAGGATCTCCTGAGCTGCACTCAGTCCATCCTGTGCTTTTGCAGGGCTGCCCAGACACGTGGGGAGAAAAGGGATGGGGTGAGTCCTTTTTTTCTCCTGATGGCAAATCAGAGTTTGGCTGAATGATCCTGGTTAATACCAATGTCCAAATAAATTGTGAGGATGGCTTCATATGACTGCTACCCAGTTTCCAAAGTTTTCACTTAGTCAACAACTGTTTAAGGTATATGGAAAGGAAAACCAATAGAAACTCGACTCCCACTGTTTAAATAATGAAGCTCTGAATGTTGATCAGATGCAGACATACAGAGTCCATGGCATACTCCCAATGTGGGGGATAAAAACCACCACACAGTTGTGGAAGGGTCTGTGAAGGAAGAGAGAATTTTGACACTGGGGCACTTGAGCCCCTGAAAAGTCAAAGCTAATTCCCTACTACAAGTGAAACATCTCTCCTGTTTTATCATGGATAATGACAAAACCTTTTCCCTGCCCAAATTCAAATTCCTCAGTTTTTCAGAAATCACAATGCGATTATTCTCATCACCCTCGTGTGAAGTGCAAATCTTTCTAAAACTGCAGCCCTTCAGCATTAGAAATTATTAAGTCATTTACTCCTTGCCATAGAACAAGTTTTGGGGTGGGCCTACAGCCACCTGGTAGGATATGAGGAGGGAGAGAGGGATGAGAGTGATCTATCACACAGGCAGTGTCACCGCTGGCCAGTCAGCAGAGATCCCTTCAGTTGCCAGAGGCCGTCAAGACCTCCAGCATAATTTTCAGGAGGTCTTTGTGCTTCCAGCATCTGCCAGCAGCATGACTGATCTCCAGGCTGGCCCAGCTTATGAGACTTTGTCTCTCAGTGAAATGTACTGGGTACAGCCTTGCCCACACTGCTGCTGTGGGATATGCTCCTGCCCATCTTCTGCATCAGGTTTAATGAAAGCAGGAACAGATACAGTTGTCTAATCACTTCCATCTCACTTTGCAGTGAGGATGTATTCTGGGTAAGACCCAGAAAGAGATTTTCCGGACACTGGCAAGGAAGCTCAGCCTGTGCCCAGCAGCTCCCTGTGCCATGCCACTGCATGGCACACTTGGACATTGCCCCATGCACAGGCCAAGGATCACACCTTTTCAGAAGCCAGGCTGCCTTTATTTGCTTTCTACCCCTCCTGCTTAGAAAAATTTCCTCAATTCTCCTTAGTCTCTAAGCTTCTCCTTTCGTGGTTCATTACATTCGTTGGCTAATTCTGCTATCGCCCCAGTACGTGGGTCATCACCCACATTTGTATGCACTTATATTTTCCAATTATTTTCTTAGTAGCTGTTTATCACTAACAGTTTCTACCCTGCCTGAGTTCTCTCCTAACCACTCCATCTTATTTCTTTTTTACTCTTTCTTTGCAGAAAAAAAGATGGGTTTTTTTTAATAAAACACACTCAGTATCTCATCCGGTCATTCATTTCACTCTCTTCCTTTATAATGGAACTGGTTTATTACCAGCACTTCTTTTTACAAATATCAGGGGAAATAAGCCTTTCTTATCCTTCTAGTAATTCCTATGGTGAGCAAGTATTACTTTGCTTTTTTTTCTTTTGAGTTGTGGCCAATTATCATTTCTCTCCATTGCCTCCTCCTTTATTTATGGGAGTCACAGTGTGACATTGGTGAGCCTGGAGTCAGGAAAGCCCAGCATCCTTGTCCCCTTCCCATTCACCTTCAGGGATGCCCACCAGGCATTAGAGCAGAGCTGGGAGGAGGGGCAACTGGTAGGACCCATTTAGGCTCCTGACTGTCCTGATGTGCACCAGCATGATCCAAATAGAAGTGGAGGCAGGACTTGCTTGTGCCCAAGGTTTCCCCACGGAACCTTGATCTGCACTTTGAAGTGTCCTCTCCCTGTCCTTGTGCTATTGACACGGGCAAGTGCTGGATGTGGTGACTGCTGTGACTGACAGAGGGGACCAGACCAGAGGATCCAGGCAGCTTCCTTGCTGTGTCCCAAGGCATGCTGGACATGGAAACCTTTGCTTCTTAGAGACACACATGGTTGGTTGACTTCATGTATAGGCTCTGAATGTACAGACTCAGTCGGGAAGACTGCAGAGTCACTGAAGGCAGGGTGAGTTTCTGTGCTTCTATAGATGAAAAGTTGTTGGTTTTTCCCATTCCCTCTGAAATAACCACGCTTTTATCACAAGCCTAATCCTTGGTTATATCCCACACCTTCTGCTGACTCAAGAAGCTGAATCTCCTCTTGGGTGCTCACCCAGAGTGGAGGGACCCTCTGTCTTACAGGACAAGGTGTATCAGACCCTGCCCCATGGCCCAGCAGAGTCTGGGCACAGTCCCAGCCACCACTCTGGTGAACTTGGGGACCACATCAGTCACAGGAGGTTAGAAGCCAGACTACGAGTGAGGAAGTAAGTGGAGTAGCACTGATTTCCTGTGCCTTGGGAGCTGGACCTACACAATGCATCGCACTTTTACTTGACTTCAAGGTTAAAGCAGCTTCCTTAGCTATCCCATTTCTCTTTCTCTGACTGCCTGACTCCCCATAACATCTGAGCTTTGCCATCAGGCACTGAGGAATGTAACCAACATCTGGCAAGTGAAGTTCAGCCTCTCTCTCCTGACCTTCCCAGGGGAAGAACTGTCTGTCTGATGTGTAGTATTTTCATAGCGTGCTTTACATTTGTGTGTGTTAAGCAAGAAGCTTCAAAACATTGTGGTATGTTCTTAATATAGCAATATACAGAGATAATTAAACTGATGAGAACATTCAGGAAGACCAATGTGCTTCAACTCCCAAGTTCTTTAGGGGAGGGAAATCTAGCATTGCTGTATGTATGGAGAATCGGTTGGTGGAGTCAGCTCTTTTGACTGCAGCCCTAAGTATGAGCACAGACAAAGATGAATGCACAAAAGGCCATGCACCACTATGCTTCTGGAGGCATTTACCTTCCCCAGTCTCAGCACATGAGGATGTGGCTCTTGTTACGTTTAATTCATTTCCCTGCACTCACAATTGGTGTGTAAAATAGAACAGGACTATTTAATCCTATGCATCCTAGCACTATTATTTACTTTATTTACTTTTATTAACGTTAGGTTTGCTAACAGAGGGGTTTTTTAATAAATTATTTTAATGTGCTTAGAAAATGTGCTACAAAAATAAGCATTCACTTAGCTTGTTAAATATTTTCAGCAATGAAGAAGTGACTATGAGTGAGGATAGAAATAAACATCCGTATTCAGGAGAGATTTTTAAAAAGCAAACAGAACATAAGAATGCAGCTAAGCTAGTATGTCTTGGGAAATTATTTTTCCTTTTCCACATCAGCAATAACAGATCAAGAGCATTTCCAAGCACCAATTTCTGTAGGCTGCATGAAGGGAGGTGGACATTTCTACAGTTGATTTGAAACTGGATGAACTAGAGTGCTTCTGAGGTTTACAGTTGAAAAGATAAATGGATTGTGTGAGCTGTCCAATTTCATTATGTGCCCTAGCCAAACCCTTTCTTTAATGTTTGATAGAATTATGATCAAATATTTCAAAATAAAAATGCTGACCTCTGTAGAAATTGTTGTTGACCTTGTCAAGGTAGGTTTAATGCTTTAAAAGAATACCAACAATCTCTCAGTGATATAAAACTCCAACAGACGCTACCAAATCAAAATATATATAGAAGGCAGCTGGTTATTCACACTGGCCGAGTGCTTATCAAGCCCCATTGTCAGCTGGGTGTGAAATGGATTCCTGCCCAGAAAGCTGGCTCTGAAGCTCGCTTCATGTTCAAAGTTTGATTTGCCACATGTGATTCAGTCAGATGATTTAAAACACAATTGACTTTCTTGCAGCAGTTGACTACCCTGTTTCAAAATTATACTCATCTCCAGAAACTGAAAGGCAAGTACACATGAAGACCCAAAATACTTTAAGCCAAGCATTTACAATACTGATTATCTGAATAAATTTGTCACGTTGGAAGTGCTTTCTTAAAGTAGGCCACCTCACTTCCAACCCGGACTGCTGCACAGAATACCATATCCGTATCTTTTTTCCTTTGCATTAAGACAAGGGTTTGAGCCAAAGCCCTCTACACAAACCCTCTTAACTCCCCAGCATGTGCAATTCGCATCTTGAGCTGCTTCTGTTTGTATTAATTTAGCACCAATCTCCAACTGGAGAGCTCCATCTAATCTGGCTTCTGTATCCATCACTGCTGCACGTTATGTGCAAAAGAAGGTGAAAAATCCTCTGAGCCCCCAGTTCTGTGATAAAACCATGAGATTTGTTTAGTCTCAGTAATATCATTGCTTGCTTAAATTGATTACAGATAATGGCAATGAAATCCATCTCTGTTGCAGGAGCATCTTCCATGGGTGAAATGCCTTTGTGTTGAAAAATGAGACTTTTCTGACTCTTTGCGAGGATGAGGGAAAGAAGAAAGTTGCCTGTTTACCCAGGCTTCTTTGAGGCTGTGGGAGCATGATGTGCTATGGCCTTCTTCGGGTTACTAGTGCTGATATAGCCAGTGCTGCTAAACTATGGAGATCCAAGTGCCAAATACACCCAGTGCCAGTGACCAGGAGATCAACTGGAGTGGGAGATTCTGAAGCCACTGTGACCTTCAAAGTCATGGTTTGCTTTAAAGCACAGGTGCCTCATTCTACTGCTTATTTGAAACTGATGGCTTTAAACCAGGGCAAAGTCCTCCTGTGTGTGGGCATCTTCCTTCTGCTCTGCTGATCTATCATCCATATTTTTCTCATTTATAACATACAAATCTCATAGATGCTTCACGCATGAGGAGATGGGAAGCCACCAGATAGATCACTAATAGGTTCAAGATGTTGAGGATGATTTAAAGGGCTAGTAAATCTGATCATCATAGCTGGGAATGGGTTTTCTTCTGCTCTAAAGGAACTGAATTTGCTTGAAAATTGCTTGTTTGGGTCCACATAAGTGAGTACCTTTATTTTGCACCAGTCCTTCTGAGTTAGTGCCTCATAAGTGCTCTAAATTCCCTGAAAGTTAAAAAAAAAGTCAAAACTGTCAAATTTGGGATGTATTTTCATTAAAACTATATTAACCCACAGCATGCAGCTCCTGATGATACTATAAAACTTCTCATGGAGTTCAGAGTAGCCTCCTGAAAACGCAGTATTTGCTGGAGTAAGCACATAGCAAAGCAAGCAGCCAGCCAAGCTTGTCTTCAGGAGTGTCTTGTAAAGGTCAAACCAGATTTGATGTTGTGTTAGGTTTTGGGAGAAACCCAAAGAAGGATAATAGAGGAAGGATCTGTTTCTTCCAATAATCCAAAAACAAATCTAGAAAGTTTAAATAAAGAATAATAAAAGTTGCATGCGCAAATTGACTTGGGGCAACTTTTTAACTTGCTTCAGTGATGTTTTCATGGCTGATTAGATGAGCTGGCAGTAACCTTGGCAGTGCTACAAAAGCCATTTTTACATCAGTCAGCTTAAGGAATTCCACACTTTGCATTAAAGCCCTCCAAAAAAGATGTCTGCTTTCTCTTCCAGTCTGGGTTTGCTTCTGTGGTTGGCCAGATCTTCTCCCTCAGTCCATGCTCCTGGCCACAGTTCAGCTGGAAAAGACTCAAGGGTGGCTGGAGTCCTCACACGAGGTTACCCTGCATGATCTTTCTTACTGCCCAGAAAGATAACCCAGGGGAATATGTGAGGATTTTGACCACGTTCCTCTGGAAATCCCGTGCAGAAAGGACTGCTTGTGCACGCACAGATCAGCCCTCTGGCACATGGGAGGTGCACTGGGGGACGCTGGAGCTGGCACAGATGCTCCATGAAGGGGATGTGCATCGAGCCTGCACATCCAGACTGCACAGCTCAGAGATGCAGACTCTTGGGGGATCCCAGGGAGAAATACTTTACAGTGTGCTGCCCCTGCTGGCACCCCGTGTCGTCAGGGCAGATCAGGACATCAGTTTGAATGCCAGGCACAGCATCCTTTCCCTCTCCCCAGCCCTGCAGGAGACAGAGAGGCAGATTCTCATGTGGGATGTAGTGCTCTAAGCCACCAAACCTCCTTGTACTTCAGGTCTATGGACAAAAAAATACGTGATCAGAGCCAGGGCCAGGCCTTATCCTGGGCTTTTCCTTCTGCCGTCCTCAGCACATCAGCTGGGCTCTTTCAGCTGTATGTAGGGACATTGGCTGTTCCCAGTGGAGACAGAGAAGGGATGGAGCGGGCAGAGGGCTAAGGGAGGGAAGAGGGAAGTGCTGAGGATTTTGTTGTGGATGAGAGAGAGATTTGAGCATGGAGCAGATTTCCTGTTCCAGTACCAGTTGCAGCTGGCTGGCCTGTTTGGATGCAGTCACCTGAAAACTCTGTTGCAGTTGTGGGATGATACAGATGGCAACAGAGAGGAATGGGGTCACTGGGCATCGACACAGACCCCTTCTGAATGGGGGAAGAGTGCAGCTGCCTCTGTGTCAAGCAAGAAGGCGAGGAGGGATGCTAGGGACCCAAAAGTGTCTTTTTCATCCCACCAGCTGCTTCTCATTTTGCTTTTGACATGAATTTGCCATGCAAACTTGGCCAGCTCATGTTCTTTGCTTTCTGTGACTGCAAAATTATTTAAGCAGATTCCCCTTGCTAATATGTAGGGGAATTAGAGAGTATCAGCAATGCCTTCTGACTTAAGATATGGAGTGTCAGGTATCAGCTGAACCCAGAAATGCAGCTATCTGTGAATATTTCTGAGTCAACTTGTCAGTAGGGTGTTTCTAATCCTTTTACCAAACAGATTTTTTTAGAAAACTTGGGAATTTTTTTTTGTCTATTTCTCTCTGACCCTAATAAATCTTAATTCCCACAACTTGTGGGTGTTGACTTTCCAAGAAAAAACGTCAGTGGCACTCTGTCACCACCCTCTACATTCCCGAGGTGGCTGCTGGAGGCAAGTTGTCTCATTTGCTTATGCAAATGAAGAAAAGAGATTTTTAGAGCCAACCGCTGACTCTGGGAAGGAGGTGCTGCCTGTGCCAGCACGAGCAGTGCTCCCACCGCCGGTCCCCGACACTGACGGGGTTCAGCTGTTCCGTGATAAAAAACAAGGCGCTCCCTCTCCAGGCATTTTGGATTTCAATGAATAATTTTTCACCCAACTACATCCCAGCCTGCTTTGATTATGTGCACTCCATATATTGACATAATAGCATGGAGTTGAGGAATAGAGGATCTATCCCATAAGGGGAATTGCAGCCCCTAAAGCCCCAAGCCTTCAGCCTGAGCAGTTTTGTACAATATTATTACCCTGTATTCGGATGACACAATGGCCAAAAGGGCCATTACTGGGTATTTACACAACATTACATGGAGTGACTTCAGATTTTTCTTTTCTTGGAAATGCGTGAAATGGGTTAAACAAGAGGATGACAGAGCTGTTGGCAGACCCAGTTTGACAAGTGGAGCATTGCAAGTGAGGGACAGTTCAGTCTCCCCTGGATGAGAGAATTCTGTGTTCCATGCACAAGGAAGCAGGGGAAGGAGTTACAGTCCTTAGCTATCATGGGACAATGCACTGCCTAATGCACGCAGGTGAGCATGGAGCATTTCCTGGCTTTCAGCAGATAAGACTGCTGGCCCCTGAGTATCAGTGCTCTGAGGAACAGAATCGTAACACACAGGGCCTATATCTTCACTGCCCTTATCTCCGTGGTGTTGGAGGATAGGGTTGTGGCTGGTTTTAGTAGATGATCTAATTCATTGGGAGGACTTGGAGTCTGCTTCATTAGCAAATGCTAATAGTCAGTGGAGGGGAAGAATTGTGCGTGTAGCACCATTTGGCACTTTTATTTCCTCCTGATTACACCGCCCAAGGCTCAAGCAGACCGAAGAAGAAGCGCTGTTCCCTGCCTTGTAGGACTGTGCTGGGCACAGCCACGGGAGGAATTGCTCTGCATTCATGCAGACTGTTCCTTTTCCACCTCACCTCTCCTGCTGATGGACTGGCCACACTGCACGCATTCCCCAGCCTATGTTGCAACTCAAGACACCAAAAATATGTTTTTCAAACATTCAGCCTTTGAACGTTGAGCAAAATTTGACCAAATCAACAAAACTCGAGAGGCTGGTTTGAACTAAACACACTTCCTAGTCCATCCTGCAGAAACCAAACCTGCTCACAGCTAAGTACCAGTGGTTTGAGTCCTGGAGCCTGTGCCTGGCCACAGCTGAGCTATAGCACAAAACCATTGCTGAGCACCAGTCCTGCAGACAATCTTTATCATTGCAGCACTTAGCAGTGTCTGATCTCTGCATTCTTGTGCTGTATAGCACTGTAAGTCCCCCCAGCAAGGAGACAGTGGACAGTAGCAGTGTTTTTAACCTAATGAGATGAGGCATTGCTCAGTGTGAGTTAGGTACCTGGTTCCCACAGCTCAACATGTGTCTGTGCTGGATGGATTTGGGCGGCACACATCTGTCCATATGTTGAAACTATACATTACCCAGAAACCTTCTGCCTCAGAGAATTAGGGAAAAGCTATGACATGGGGGAGGGGGAATAGATAGGCTTGTTTGACAGTTAATAAAACAATGAAATATACTTTGTGTGGGCCTGAGTTTCTAGGGACGTACCAGCAGCTGCTAATACCATGTCATCTGTTTTTTATTCATGGCACTGCTGGACTGTGGATAGATAATCTCTCTCTATAACTCACTCATTTCTAAGCTTAATGGGAAGCTGTCATAGAGAAACATGCTTCTCTGCCAAAAGTGGGCAGTCTGTCTTTCCACTGGGGAAACACATGATTCCAGAGTTCCTCGCTCTGCTCAAATCCCAGTAACATTGTCTTTTAATTATATTGAATATTTAATACTGGAATGCTTGTGTTTCTGCTGTATTTTCCACAATGACTGATAGAAACAGCCCATTCTGTCTCTGCCAGACAGAGAGGTGCTCCATCTCTCTGGTCGTCTTCATGACCCTCCTCTGGACCTGCTCCAACAGGTCCATGTCTTTCCTGTACTAAGGGCTTCAAAGCTGGATGCAGCATTCCAGGTGGGGTCTCACCAGAGCAGAGCAGAGGGGCAGAATCACCTCCCTCAACCTGCTGGCCGTGCTTCTTGTGATGCAGCACAGGACACGTTTGGCTTTCTGAGCTGCAAGTGCTGAATCATGCCCAGCTTTTCATCCACCAGTACCCCAAGTCCTTCTCCACAGAGCTGCTTTCAGTCTCTTCATTCCCCAGCCCCTATTGATACCAGGGGTTTCCCTGACCCAGGTGTATGACTTTTCCCTTTACCCTATTGAACCTCATGAGGTTCCCATGGACTCACTTCTCCAGCTTGTACAGGTCCCTTTGGATGGCATCCCTTCCCTACAGCTTGGTGTCAAGCTTCTCCCAGGCTGTGAGATCCTTCTCCCCAGAAGCCTCCTCCTCCCATCCTGGGGCCAACACATGCCCATAACATGTCAGTATTATCACAAAACCTGTGTGACAGTGACTGTGGCTGATGTTAGGAGGCACCAAAATGGGGTTTGCATGTCACCTTGCCTTGCATCACCTGTATCTCACCTGCTCCTTTTCCTCTTTTCAGCACTGGGGAGGTCTCCCATGAGCAGAGCCCAGCCTGCTCCCCCTGTGTGTACAGCAGCCCATATTAGTGAGCTCATGCTAATATGAACTCATCCGATAAATACATCAAGGAGCCGTGAAACTCTGAGGGTTTTGACATTGAATCAGTATGAATCATCATTCTTCTTGTAGCCTCCCTTTTCCAAGGAGCTCTCAGGCTTGTCCTTCCCCTTCCTACTTGCCTTCAGTGCTCTCTGTGCTCTGTTGTTGTTCAGGGAAGTTGCCATCGTGTCTAATTGGGAAGAGACACCTGTAGAGTGCCTCTGTGCAGGAATAACTGGAGTGCATGGAAGAGAGACTCATCCCCTGTGGTTAATTTGCCAGTGCTGAGTGCTCCTTTAAATAGAGCCAAGGAGATACAGACAGAGCTTGGGCATTGCATGCATTGAAGTTTTCTTGGTGTATTTTTTGCTAGCACAGGCTGTGCCTCTAGTTTGGGTTGGAGTGGGCTCTTTAAGCAATGGGGAAAGGCAGGGAGACATCCCTGGGAGTGGCAGCCAAGTGTGATCCCATATGGGCCTTCTTACATTGCCTGTGGTGCCTTTCCATAATCTTTCTTCATGGCAAGTTCAAGTCACAGAGCTGCTACTGAGGCTCAGCCCTTTCCCTGCCACCTCCTGACACCACTAATAAAGCTCTCCCTTTCCTCTAAGTCATTATTTGAACAAACTTCAGCTGGTTTGGAGGGCAAGGAGGGAATGAGTTCACTGCTTCAAGCCTGCAGGGTTGCAGAGAGTCCAGCCATGTGCTCGCTGTGCTCCTCACTGCTGAGGCTTTGTGGTTGCACAGCATTATCATTTCAGACAAACCTCTCCGGCATGGCCCAGGGAGCCAGCAAGGATGTCAGGGTCATTCTACTAATAAGGAGGCAGCCCCTAATGAGTCCATCTCTGCTCCCCTGCCTCTCCAAGAGGAAAGGAAGAAACCTCAGAGTGCTCTGAAGTCAGGCTTGACTTCACAGAAGAGTTTTCTGCTCTGCAGAGCATCAGGAATCCCCTGGACAATGTTTTGGTGCCATCACACCTGGCAGGTGGATCCAGTGACCCAGTGTTGAGGGATTAAGTTTTGTGGAAAATGTCACGTTTGCACATCCAGGAAGTCCGGGCTGCAAAATGTAACTTGTTCCAGGCTGGAGTAGGAAGTGGGGAGTACAAGTAGGGATCCAGAGCCAGGAAAGCACTCAGGTTACTGCCATGCAGAGAAGCCTCAGGGACAGGGTTTGGCTAATAAATGGCCAGTGTCTGTGCCAGAGACTCATGTCCACAGGAATGTGGGTCCCTCAGCCTTCGGAGTAAGCACTTACCAGGAGCAGACTCTTCCTCCCCACGGCCACAGCTCCAGCGTGCTGGGACCACAACCAGGTCTCTGCTGATTTCTCTAGTAACAATAGCAATTGATTTACAAAGCGCTGTTCTTTACATGCCTTTCTGCAAAGAGGGTCCTGTAGCAGGAGGGAGCAGCAGGGGATTCCCTGGCTGAATAATGCTGCTCTGATGCTACACCTACCCCACCAGCAAAGCATGTTCAGCCCTTGCTGGTCCAAAGGAAGCATTTCTCCAGGTGTTCCCCATCCTAAGTTCAGGCCAGCCAGCTGCAGCTATGACATGCCCCACAGGCTGCCTTTTGTGATGCAGGTTACATGGGGGGTGCCAGGAAGGTGTGGGTAGGAAGGGGATGAAGAGCAGCAAATGCAGAGAGGTCTCCACACCCACCTGGGCAGCTCACAGGGCACCACAGTCCAGCTTTGTAGCTCTCCATCATTGAGGACATGGTTCAGTTTCTACTCTGAATGCCACCTGTTACCCTGATTTATTCCTGTGGGATGCACAAGGTGCATCTTGCTGACCATCCAATTGTATTGAATCCAGAAGGTCCCAGGCCCACTTTCCATTGATTTCCCTGCTCTCAGAGACCGGTCCACATCCCCTTCAATGTGTCTGTGATGGAAGTTTTATTAATGCAAAATTTCCCCTCTTTAAAATGAAGTCCAGAAATTAATAATGAATTAAAACAACTTGCCACAGGCATTGCTAATGAGCTCTTTGTCTGCACAGCTCACATGAAAGGAGGTCATTGCTCTGCCGTTCCCATTGCGAATGGCAAGAAGATTAACCGCTAACATCGGGCGTGTGGGTCTCTCCTGAGACAGCAGGACAGGCTGCAGCTCAGCTTCTGCCTGGCTGGCTTTTCCTGCCTTATCCCTGCTCTGCACGTTTGTCTCAAGGAGTCTTTACTACCTGGAGAAGACACCTTCCTCCGCTCCCCTCCAAACACTCTGTGTGCCTGTGTGTTGGAAGGACACCCGAGTCATCCCACTGTAAGGGACAATAACCTTGCAGAGCTTAAGGGGAGAGAGGAAAGTAATCTTGGAGGGGACTAGCAGGGCTTAACTTCACTGCCATAAGCCTCTTCAGGGACTCTGGCCCAGTAACTAACCTGGCACCGCTCCAGTGCTGGGTCTGCATCTATTGTTCTTTTCTCTTATCTTGCAAGGCAAAGGGTTATCCTGCCTTATCTGCTACCACAGGCTTTGGAGGAGGCCCCACGGCAAGGGCACTGGAAATCGTGCCTCTGCTGAGCCTCGGGGGGCTGTGCTGGGAGAGGGGCATCCGCTTCTGGGCAGTAGAGATGCGAAAGCTGTCACACCATGCTGACCACTTCTCCACGGCTTTTTCAGCCTGGTCTCACTCAGCAGAAATAAGGAAGCAGCACATTGTATTTACCCATCCTGGGGTGGGTGGCTGAAGGCAGGTGGTTTTGGGTGCGGCTCCTCACTTGATAGCTGGGGCTGGATGCAGCAGTGTGTGGGGGAAGGGAAGTTGAGCATCACTTCTCTATGATGTTACTGAACAGCAGAAGGGGCTTTCTCCCTTGTCCAGTGTCCCCATGTCCACAGGAAGACTGTTACTCATCAGGTGTTCATTGCTCTGTTCTGCTTTCTTGCAAAAGCTCAGCCTATACCTTCCATACCTTTACCCAGGCTTGGGAAAACTCTGCTGTGTTTGAGGCATGATGTTTCACCACTCTTTCCAACCCCTGCCCACTCAGGTGGGACACGCAGCCAGGCTGAATGATGGCCCAGTCCCTTGCTTGGCAGCACAATTGCTCGTTTATCAAATAACTGAGTCACACAGAGCACTGGGCGCCAGGCAGTGACAGCCACGCAGCTCCCAGCCTGCAATACACTCCAGCATTGGGATGCCTGGATTCCCCTCCACCAACTGCCCCCACCATGGCCTTGGCCCTGGAGGAGTCACTCCTGCCATGCGTTCCCACCCCTCCTCTTGTGGTAGCCCTGGGCTGGGAAGAAATCCCTTTCTGGTGCAGAGAGAATTTGGCTCAGCCAGGAGAGAAAGCAGCAGGGACCCTTGGGCAAGGGCAGGGGAAAAGCAAGGCTTCAAACTGCACTTGACAGGCTAAAACCCCTTTTCCTCACTCTCCTTTAAAAGTTTGTGCTTGTTTGTCTGTTGTTAAGCTGAAAACTCATCCAATGCCCCCAGTAAGTACCTGCACTGAGCCTGGGTGTCTCTGAATTCACCTGGCAGTCTTGCCATCCTCTTCATCACAGTATCTGTGTACATCACAAATCAAACTGTAGCTTGTCCTTAAAATGCTCTGGCAAAGAGAGATTCATCTTACAGGAGACAGGGATGCTGCAAATGTCCGTCCCACCCAGCACAATGCCAGGAGAGAAGTATCTGAGGAGTCTCCAAAGGGACTGGTGTAGCTGGTGTGCTCTTTGCTTGGGTCTTTGATAGGACTCAAAGGGACAGGGGACCTGACCATGATTCCATGCCTGGTCCAGTCATCTCTGAGCATCGTTTGGGAGCTTGTTCAGGAGTGAAGGTCAATGCAGTCACCAGTGCCGTCATAGCAGAGCCTCCAAATGTTGTGCCTGAGAGGTCTGACTGGGGAATTAAAATGAAGCTGGTTGCATCCCACCTATTTGTTATCTGCCAGGCTGTTCCTCCTACACAGCAACTTCCCTCGTATTCAGAGGCTGCTTCAAGCCAGGGCTGCATTTAGGCACAGCTATTGCTTCTTTCTTTGCTGGCATGACCTAGAAACCCCCCGTGCATTGGATGTCTCCATAGGGTGGTTAGAAGATGCTGTAACGCTCATATGAATGCCAGGGAAATATACAGAGAAGTAAGTTTGTCCCAGCTGTGTCAGATACAGGGATAGTGCTGGGTTTAGGGACATTTTCAGAGAGTCTGAGAGTCTTATAAACCTATTTGGGAGTTAGGTACAAATCGGGTTTTTCTACTATAGCTGTGTTTGTGTTTATAGGACATAGCAGCTGATTAGGACAGCAGGATTCTCACGTCCCTGCCACCCATTTTCTGCACAGCATCATCATTTCACCTCCATTTAACAACAGGTTCACGTCTGGGGTAACTGACTCAGCTGCTTGGCAGACTCGTTGGGACAGTCAAGCCTGCAGACAGTTTTATTTTCACTGAGGTTTGCAGCACAGAGATTTGTAGACCAAATCCTTACAAGTAGCCACCAGGGAACATTGTTGGGATCTCTGACCCCAGCTGTACCAGTGCTGCTGTAACAATTGCAGCTCTGGGATCTGAGGCTATTATAGGCTGCAGTTACCTGGATCCTTTGTACCCCTGTTTCCTACAAGTGACAGGCAGAACAAGAGCTATGCTATTGCCAAGGCTTCAGAAATGTGGTTGGAAAAACCGGAGCACAGCAGAGCAGATGAAAATTCATAGAGGCATATTAGAGTTAAAAGACAAATAAGGTTTTGCAGAAAACCTTAATGAACCATGCTTTGTTTCTCTGAGCTTGGCTTTTATTGTCTTACAAAGAGTATTCTGAAAGTGTGTGCTGCTTTCCTGTCTTTCCTTCCAAGTGCCTAAATTTGAGGATATATTCTTATATCTACATGACAAGCAATAGTGAATGGGAAACTATTTTGTTCTGTCATTTACTTCTCATTTGGTCCTGTCACATCCTATCTTTTGGCACTATGTATTTTCTTAGTCTTATGAGCATGTATCTATGCTGTGTGTGAGAGAGTGGGTGTCTGAATTGTGTTTGCAAAGGTCCTTGATAAAATGCTTTAACATCTAAAATTATCAGAGAGGCAGGAGTGAGCTGGTCTTGGTAGATCCAAACACAGGCAGGCAGCAGATCATCTGTCTGCAGAGACATTAACTGCTGAATAGGTCAGAATTGCCAGGTTTTTAGTATTTACCTAGGAGGGAAACTACTGCTCATTTCAAGGAGCTAATGTTCCTTGCAGATTTAACTTGAACACCAGAGGGAACATAAAAGCAACAGCTGTGGAGCAGTTTCAAGGATAGTGTTTTCCTCCTCAAGCACAGTGCAGTTCTATCCAATTCTCCTCATTAATCACTTTCTTTCATTTTTGTTTTTCAGCCAAAGCTTTTGGCCAAGGAGTTGCTTGACTTGGTGGCATCTCATTTCAACCTGAAGGAGAAGGAATACTTTGGAATTGCATTCACAGATGAAACGTAAGTGTGAGAAATCGAAGACCTAAGAGGCAACTCTTGGCAACACTGTGTGCAGCAAAGTCCTAGACCAAGGTCTAGGGAGGCATGGACCAAATTACCACAAAATTTTAGGTTTTGTCTCAAGACAGGCCATATCTACCCCCAGATTAAACGACAAGAATAAAATTTGCACTGGAGAGACATTAAAGGTCTGCCAAAGGCTATGATTAGTCCCAGACTGTGACCCCTCAGTGCTACTGCACCTCCCTGTTACATTTTTCCAGCTGTTTTCTCTCAGGAGTAACACCGTCCTTGGCATATGGACTATGTCTTGTATGTACACCTACCTTGGTTTGCAGTAGGTTTTTTCTTAGTATATTAATCAGGAAGAGGCTTCCCACACCTAAATCATTTTTAAAAAACAAGATTTTCAAGCCAATGCTGCGTCCCCAGAAGAGCTGAGTCAGCAGTATTGCTGCCATGAGCCAGTTCCGCTCTCCTGAAGTGGCAGGGAAATGTAAATGATCTGCTGGAATAATGATTCAGGATCGAGTAATCAGAGGCTGCTGGATAATTGCACAAACATATCCGCATTCATCTCGGCAGCAATCACCCCCCTAAAGTCAATTCCTTTGGCAAGCACCTGCCTTGGACAGCCTGAGGCCATCTCAGGACACAGCTCCCAGGGTGGAGGAATGCTCAGCAACAGGCACATGCAGAAGCAGGACCCAAATCAGACGAGACCTCAGAATCCATCCCAGCTCACTGACTTGAGTAGCTCAGCCCTTTAGGAGATCTCCAACCCAACACAAATTAACTAGGCTAATCCTCCAAGGAGCAACAGTAGGAAGCACTAGCCTTTCATAAAGCAGGAGGATGAAATTGCTCCTACCACAGCCTTTATTCTTGGAGAGAGCAAGTTACTCAGTGGATGCTGTGAGAGGCACAGGAAAACCATGCAGGGAAGCCAAAGCACACTAGGAGATGAAAATGTTCCCTTAACAGTCCCAAGAGCACAGGTGAGAAACAAGACACATCTCAAACTGTAACCAGAGAGCAGCTGAGCGAGTCCCAACTCTCAGTTCAGCTGGGCGGGCACAGGGCTCCCCTGGGAGTGCAAGGGAAGCTAATGAGGAGGTGTCAGCAATTAGAGAGAGCCCAGCCTCCCCTGGAACTTCCAGGTTTAACTGTGTGAGCAAAGATGTGGGTTAGCAAAGGGAGGAAGCGTGAGAAGCTGACAGAGGTTGTCAAGGCACAGCTCAGAGATGCATGGTGGGTGCAGATGGATGTGCACAGTCCAGGCAGGATTCAAAGGGTTAGGTGATGGCATCCACTCACTTGGTCACCTTCAAACCTGTAGATGGAGCAGGGTGCTTTTCAGGAGATGCTCAGCCAGCCCAGATGAAAGATCTGGGGACACCCTCCTTAAAGCAAGGAAGTGCAGCCCAGAAACAAGCAGTAAGTCCAAGCTGGTCTGAAGCTGGTCTGCTGTCCCACAGACTTCTGCTGTCCCACAGTGACTGTATCATTTGCACTGGGGCTTCTTCAGTGCTGTGAAAATAACCTTGACAAAAGTATTTCCTCTTCAGTTGTAAAATGCCTTGAATAGTGTTGGCACAAACAGCAATTGTTTTATTTGACTGAACACAGCAAAAGAATATACTTGGGGCTTTGGACAGAGTCTTGGAAATAGATGTCCCAAGTCAACTTCAGAAAATATACAGGGCTGTCTATACCACAGATCTTAACCTGCAATGTGAAATGGAAGTTTGGAAAATCCCCTTTCTTCAAAAAGTAGTAAAAACAGTCTCTTAATGTGTGTTTGCAGGGCACGTAACACAGACCTTTGGCTAATACAGACCAGGAATGTAAAAAGAAACCCTTTAATTCTGTGACAGGCCCTCAGGGACTTCCTTCTCTTCATTCTCCACTGAGTTTCCATGTGCTTTACTTGAAGGGGACTCATAACCAGCTAAAACAGAACATGCCTGGTTCATAAATATAGTCTGAGGTTGGCTAAATTGCAAGTTTAGAAAGAAGAAAAGCCACTAAAGTATTAAATCAATTCTTCTATTTAAGAGTAAAAGGTCTATGAGAGTAATTTATTTAGAAATTATTTGGACTGGGGATTTCCATTCATTAGTTGTGCTCTATCATGACAACCTTAGAAGAAAATCAATAGGAACAACCTTTGCGTTGGCAACTTAATAGTTTCTTGTGATAATATAGGGTCATTACTGCATTCAGCGTGACTAAAATTAGATTGTCAGACTATTATGGAGGGGAGAATAACGCCTCCTATTTTAATGATCATAGTTTTATAGCGTGAGCCATTAACTGCAGGAGAGCACAGGTCAAAAGGGTGTCCCTGTACAGCACAAGGGGCCAAGCTTCACAGGAAGCCAGAAGAGCAATATCCTGCTTGATTAAAAGTGAAAAGGGATGGGGAAAGGGCTTGGGTTTTAGTTCAGCTGGTTATGAATCTCCACTAACCACCCCTTCCCTTGGTATCAGCTCCTCCAGCATTCACTGAGACCAAGGGGCCAGGATTACTGCAGGCTCCCCATCTGGGCCATGGGCAGGGTTTCCACATCCCTTACTTGTCCTTAGATCTGAGACACCTGCTCCATTGAGAGCTACCAACTTTTGCATCCCACAGCTCCTCACAGCACAGGGTACCACCCTTCCCTGGAATACGCTCTCATCCCTGGGAAAGGGGGGAAACGTGTTTCTACTGTCCAGCCATGTGGCAGAGCCAAAGTGAGGGAGCAGGTGTCCCACATCCTGGTTGAACAGCTGGTCCAACGGAGGGTGCAACTCTCAGAATAACGTCCTGCTCTGGCACTGGACCAGTTCCTTTATCACCAGGTCCCCTGTGTTGCAAAATTTGTATAGTTAAACTCTTTCAGTTCCGTGAGCTTCTCAGCCCCTTCAAAAGTAATTGAGAAAATCTGTGAGCTTAAAGGGTTTTTTGTTTCTGTTGCAGTTGATGGAAATGTAAATAGTTTATATGGTTCCTATTACGTGAACTGGTCTTTCTCAATGTCCATTCAATTCAAAATGTGTCTGACACTGAAAGAGTGTGAGTCGGTTTATTGGTCCAAATACCTTTATAACACAAATCAATGTGGATCCACTTTTCAGAAAACTGGGCACTAAGCAGTAAAACTGTATAAACAGAACCACCTGGAGGCAAAGTACTCGTTGATGTGCCACTCTTTACTTATAAAAGAAAACAGAACTACTGCACACAATCAACAAAATGGACCCTGGGCACCAAAATCCATACTCAGTCTGTATCCTAAATGGACCTAGTTTCTTTTCCTAAAAGCGATTATGTGGTTGTTATTGACACACCAGTTTAACTGCCAACATGAGTACAACCAACAGAGGAAAATTAGCTGGCTTCCAATAGTCAACCTCCCTATAGGCCCCCCAAAACTGTTTGCACCATTATTTGTGAATACACTGGTAGAAATAGCTGAATGAACAAATCAATGGTGATAATGAAACAAAAGCTACTTTGTGTCTCTAAATTGAACCGTGAAGGAAATCCAGCTAGACATGGGTATGTATGAATGGGATCCCAGTGCAAGCTGCCTAAACTGGTCCATGAAAACTGTCAGGATTACTACATGCCTAGGGTTATATGCCCATACTTTTCCCTGTCTTACATGGGATTGTGCTCCATGAATAGTTCTGCTGACAACAGGAAGACAGATCCCAGAGCAAAGTGTTTCGTGGTGCAACGGCATCGGAGTTTGGCTCCCTGATAGTTCACATTCACAGGCAGATACCAGTGACTGCTCACTGCTGCTGTTCTCTACATGCCACACATGCACGCTTGAAAACAAGGAGTTAGGTGACAATCTGCAGTGCAGAAGCCCTCAGCGATGAAAGATTGTAAGTAGTAATTGAGTACAGTGAGCAGTTAGCTCCTGGCAGGGATTTAAGTGACCTTCTTCCTCAGAAGGAGCTTTGGATTTAAGCTCCATGCAGATGAGACTAATGAAACTCTTCAACCTAAAAACTCGGTGGCAATTAAATGTGTTATCCAGCACTCAGAACCGTGTACGTGTGCAACATAAATGTGGAACTGGTATGCATATGTATATATAGGATTATATCAACCAGTTTCTCCTGTTAAAATGCAACAAGAATGAAAAGAGCAAGTCTTTTCAAAATAAGAAATAGCTTGAAGTGATTTTTTGTGCAGTGCACCATGGCTTCTCAACCCTTCCTTGTGCACGTTAGGCAAACCCAGACATTGCTGTTGAATAAACATAGAGGTAGACAGTAAGTCCATTGTCAACAACTCGCCCTCGGTAGGAACTGGTGTGTAACACCATCAGCTGCTGGTGGCTGCTGCATTGTTGATACAAATGAAACTGGACAGGTTCTGCATAGGATGTCAGGTTTAGTGTGGCTTTTCCTTGCTCTGACAGCGTTTTGTACCATGGCCTACATGGTAAATGCTCAGGTTGTACTTTGGCTAGGAATGGGTGAGCATGGCTAGTTTCAATCCCATGCATAACTGTGGCCTTCACAGCTAATTTCAGCCTTCCTGAGGCCTATTAAAAGAAACATAACAGCACTTCACAACAAAAAGAATAGGTAGAATTAGATTTCAAGAGGGGAGATGCAGCAGGAGGTGTAGACCACTCTAATTTTTTGGTGCCCAGGCTGAGAATCTTTCGATGGGGATTATTTTCTGACAGCCTGGAGCATCTGCCTTTTAAAAGCCAAACCTTGTCAAAGTACACATCTGTGCTGAACAACAGGAAAACATGCAGGGATCCCACACTAGCATGCCAGCAGCAGAAATGATGGAAGCAAACCCCCAGCATGGTGCTGCATGCCCAGCTATGCATCCTGCCCAGAGCAAGACCAGTTAGTCCCTCCATGCAGACGAGTTAACATGGCCATCCTCACCCTGATCCCCGGCTGGGCAGACTTGCCCTCAGCCCCTGTACTGCAGTGCAGACATATGAAGTAAGCAGTTTGGCTTGAAAATGTGCATTATATCACCCCTTTCCAGTGGCCACATTGCCAGTAAGTCTCTACCCCTAATACACAGTACAGGCTGCCCTTTACCTAAAGGTAAAAAACAGAGAAAAAACAGATTTAGGAGCTTTATATAGAGAAAAAAAACTGTCTGAAAGTTAAAATACCTTCAAGAGAAACACACAGGTGTCTAGAGCCGAGGATAAAATAGCCTTTGATCCTTTTGTACACCAAAAGATGTCCGGGATGAGTCTTTAAAGTCCCCAACTCCACATGTTTCACTTGTACCTAGTTGAGACTTGGTACTTTTGCAAAACAGATGCAAAGGTTGCTTAAACTGAATGCCTGACTTCTGTATGGCAAAATTTGAGGAGAGTGTCTTTCTAGACATATTGATCCTGAACCCACGAGAGTGATGAGTGGAGCTCACCAGTAATTTTGAATCCCTTGGTTCGAAGCAGCGTGCTGTGCTCAGGTGAGCACACGATGTCCCCTCAGGTCTCTGGGGCAGCCCAGAGCTGCCTGGGCAGGAAGGTCCCTGAGCTGCCCATCCTCTTCTGCACCTCCATGTACAGAAATTCCCATTGAACTCAGGCAATTCAAGGCCTCCTGAAAGTGCTACTTTCCCTTTTATTTATTTTTCTAGGAAAGATGGAGTGGGGGAGCTGTAAATCCACTTAAATTGCTACAGGGGTGTCATTGCTTACTTTGCAAAGGGGCTTCTCAGTTGCCCAAAGCTCATGCACATGCAAACCCTTGTGAAAGCTGAGTGTGTTTGCTGTACACAGGGTACATTGCTAAGGCTTGTGGCAATTCTAGAAGTTATTTATGGGTTTTTTTAAAGCAGGCTCTTTTTTCTTTCCTTTTTTTCATTTTCAGTGGAATGAAGAATTATTCTTGAGGATTAGCATGAGCTGGTGAATAGGCACTGGAATAAAGCTCAGGACATATGAGTTCCATTTCCTGCTTTATTTGCTGTCAGATTCTCCCCCAAATCATTTCAGTTCTCTCGCCCCGTGCTTGTGTAGACAGCCGAGTACTGAAGGCAAGGGCTGCCTCTCCCTCTGGGTGAAATCTGGTCAGACTGAAATCAACAGCCAAATGCTCATAGGATGCAACCCCAGCATCACTGAAGGCAATGGCAAAATTCTGGCCAGCTTCAGTGGGGCCTGAATGTCACCCTAGGTATTTCCACAGTACCTAATTTAACAGGGCCTTTATCTCTGGGGAGCGAGATGCCCCTGTAATACAAATAATGGTATTTATAAAGTACCTCTCACGCACACACAGCACTCTACAATGCAGGGAACGTGACAAAGAACAGAGCTCCTGCCCAGGAAAGCTTCCAGCAGCAAGGCACGAATGGATAAATTATAGGAGAAAATAACAACGACAGGTACCATCTAGGCAAAAGAAAAGCAGCATGTGGTAATTGGAGCTGGAACGCTTCATGGAGCAGCTGTTTTTCAAGAGCTCTCTGAAGAAGGAAAAACGAGGGCTGGGCAAACATAGAGAGGCTATTGCAGGCATGTGGGTGGTAAATAAACTGTCTGAGGCTGTAGAGTCAGGTTTAGCCTTGAGTGAAATACTGCAGGCGTCATGGAAACTCTTAACCATAAGGATTTCTAATGAAAATCTTGACAGACTTTTAATGATACAACTGCTCCAGGGGCCTGTAATAAAAAGGTGAAGCTTATAACATTTTGGGCTGTCCTGATTGCTCAGTGCTGCCAGCTTTCACCCTGACAGATTGAACTTTAGCAGTTCGATTCCCAGACTGAAACACTGCCAGGATGATATCGCCTCTGCTCCTCAAACATTTATTGTGTGTTTTTCAAATATCATGCAATAGTCCAGGGCAAATAGCACACATTTTGGTTCACATTTTTAACACCCCTGACCTCATTGCTGTGAGGAGTGAGAAACCTCTTTGGTGCCAGGCTCAAAACTGTCTCTTCTCTTGCCAGGGGACACTTGAACTGGCTTCAGCTGGACCGCCGGGTGCTGGAACATGACTTCCCCAAAAAGTCAGGACCGGTTGTTTTGTACTTCTGCGTCAGGTAAGTGCCTGATGGCAAACCCTTCCCACGGGATACAGCTATGGACAGCCTGGAGGCCAGGAAGTGAGGCTGTCAGTTTCTCAGAAACACCTGTGGGCAAACAAACACTTCCACAGAGGTTTCTTTTGAAGTCTTTGGCTTTGCAAACTCTCCTCACACAAGTGTAAACAAGTAGTAGCCACACCGACACCCCACAGTTGTCCACAGAGAAATGTATGAGGGCAAGATCAGATGTTACGTATTTACACTTCTACTTGTGGGCTTTGAGTTGGAAAGTCCAAGCTGGGTAGGGTGGCAGAACAAAGCCCTCTTTCTGCCAGGATAACCCACTTGAGCCAGCAACCTGCAGGTAAAACACTCACATCCTCACTGGTGAGCCATCAGTTTCCTCTGGATTGTGCCCACAGTGTGCATCCTGTCAGGGACCAAATCAATCCCAGTACAGCTCCGTCATATTCATAAATGTTGTACAGTCATGTTCACCTTCTGAACTCAGTGCTACTGTGAATTACACACAAATAGCAGATGATGGCATTTTATGGCAGCCAGTTGGTTTCTACATGGCTGGACCAGACTATAAAAGTTTTAATTAAGATTATGGCAGTTTGGGAGCTTCAAACTTCATCTGGGATTTTTACAAGGAACTGTTAGTGTTTGGAAGCTGCTGGAAGCTGCCAGTGCTCTTGTGCACACAGTGCCTTTGCCTCCAAGGGAGATATTTTCTGAAAAGACAAATTTGCTCCTGCAGCTTTGAAATGCCCAGAGAGAGGCCAGGGGCTGGGATGGCATATGTACAAAATTAAGTTGAGGGTTTTGACTTACTTTTAATGGATAGCTCATGTCTAGAACAAGCCAGTGCAGCGTAACTGTGTCTTTTTCTGTTAGGCTTTCACTCCAGTGTTATATTACATCTGACATCGCTCTCATTCATTCCATAGTACCCACAAAAAATGAAGACCTACTTTTGAGTTTCTTCCCCTGAGTGAAGCTTTTTTTCTCCACATAGCAATTGTCATTCATTTAACTTCCATTACAAGGCAGGCTTTTTAGGAGAAGAGACTCTTTGTTCTGTTATGTCCCCATATTTAGTGGTGTATATATCTTAAGACAAATCAAGACTGCACAAAGCTCTCTGAGTCCAGAATTAGCCTAATATCTCCCAGGAAAAAAATTTAGTCAACATTTTGGGTGCTTCAAACCATAAGGGTAGATCTAGAGCTGAGCATCTCCAGTGTGTGAGATCCAGATCCACCTGTGCTTAGAACTATACAAAACTGTTGATGCTCATTAAGAACACGGCGAGTCAGTTACCAAACATCTTGTCCAGGGGCCAAATTGAGGAGTCTGTGCTAAGACAGGGATCCCATGGAAAGCATGGAAAGCTCTGAGCGAGTAAGAGCTAAGTGCTGGGCTTAGGAGTGGAACTGTAAAATGTGTGAAAGCTCGTGCTACTGAGCCACTCTCATATTCATTTCAAAGACCACTCAACAAGCATAAATATTGCCATCTGTATTGTTTTATGAAAGTTGGCAGCACAGTGGAGACCAGTGATTCTAGCAGGATCCTAGCCAAAAGACATCCTAGGATACGGATCCATATAACACTTAGTGAATGAGTGACCCCTCCTGTTCTGGAATTGCCATCCATAGGGAAAAACTCAGCATTCCGTGTCTGCGTGTGTGAAAACCAGACGGACTCTGGGCTTACACTCTTATTGATGGCAGTAGTGAGTGGATTGTCACACTGAGTTAGGATTTGGATTGGACTGGGAGCCAGATGCCTGAAGAGTTAGGAACGGGCATTAACTTACCCTGCCTTTTCTACTGCTTATTTCCCTTGTGGATGTCAGATGCTGGCAGAAGTTGAAAAAGTTTCCCAGCACATAAGGAGTTCTCATGTCCATCCCTAAATCTGATCTGAGTAGAAGGCAGTTGAAGACACCGACTCCAGCCAGATGGCTGAAGTTGGAAAGGCCCCACATATCTGTTTACCCAGTGGTTTCAGTTCTGGCATGGCAGCTAAAGCAAGGGCTGAAGGAGAGGTTCTAAAGAGACCCACCCATAGACAGGGGTTTATTTTCATAATCTGGGCTTGTGCAGCAGCTTGCAGAGCCATTCATAAATATACCATAAACAGAATACTCCCTCTCCCCTGCTGCCATCAGGCAGAAAGCAGAGATAATTAATGCTGTACCATACCTAATCACAGATGTGTTAATTTTTAATGGACTGGGTGCCCATGACACCTACTATATCTCTGGTAAAGGCTTGCCTGCAGTTGCAGATACCTTCTTGCATTACCTCTCCCAAGCACTGCAGCTGACAAAGCCTAGCTTGGTGCTGGGTGTCCTCATTGGGGAGATACAAGTAATACAAGTGACTGGATGTGCCAGATGCTCATGACATAGAATTCTGTTTACTGCATCGGGATTTAGTAATTGTGTGGGTTTTTCCCTCTAGTCGAAGTAAATGTACAATTCAATCACACTGCATAACTACTGAAGAGATGAAGCCTCAGGCAAGAAAAGTAAAGGGTAGTTTGTGAAGAGGAGAAGCTACAGCGAAAACATTTTCACCTTTAATGTAACCATCAAATGGTTTTTACCCTCAATATTCCTGAAGCAATGTTGAAGGGCAGCATACCCACCCAAGACGCCACAGATTTTAGCCTCCTCTAAAAGAACATTTAAAGGGAAGCCTGCCTTCTTAAGAAAAGCTTCTTGAAAGAACCGTGCCGAAAATAGGAAGTTTCACAAGCTTTGCAGTGTGAAATTCTCCTCCCTTTTTTTAAATCTCTGCAGAACTGTTGAAGCTTTGTCTTTTGACACACATTTCCTTGGGGTTTGACATTGTTGAACACTGATCTCCAGTGTCTTTCCTCTCTTCCGTTATCAAAGACCAAAAATTTCACAGCAGTGTGTCAAAGGAGGGGGATTTTAGAAGGATGTTTTTAGCATTGGTTTGTAAGAAATTGCTTCTTCCATTGCACATTTACACGGTTACTGAAGCCTCCCTGTCTTCAGGTTGTCATCTAGTGCTTCAATGGAAGCTTTCCACTGAGAACACCATAGGAATCTAGGAAGAAATCAGAACTCTTGGGCAGCTGTGAACTGCCCCATGGCTATTGTGCAATATTATTTTATAAGACTCTGCTAATATCTGTTTACATAGCTCTAAAGCCACACATGAAAGCAAGAGGGAGTGTCGTGTGTCTTGCAGGGGAGGAGGCACGTCTGTCAACAGAATGGGAGTGATATTAGTTCTCACCTTAGAATTAGCTTCCCTGGGTGGTTTTCTATAGTCCTGGTTGCTTGGTTGTTGGTGAAACTAATTCCCTGCCTTAGAGGGTTTACAAGTCAGATGAGAGTCACCACTGATGTCCAGGAGAAGCAAAGGATAGGGATGAAGAAAGGAGGGATTGCCTGCTTAGTTGATTTTACAGAGGTGTGTTGAGGCCAGAAGAGAACAGAGAAAATGTACCTCACACCATGAGCTTTGGGGTAAAGTGCAGGAACCTAAATACAGTGTGGAGACCCAGGCAGCAAAGGAGGTAAACAGAAATCGCAGGGGTTCAGATACAGGTACATCCTTTTGGCAGGGAAGGAAGAATTTTGCTTGGACTCATACAGACAGAAAGAAGGCAAAGTTACTCCTTTTGTATAAAACTTTGAGGTGAGAGAGAGCCAGAGCACAGACATGCTGTTTGTTCATGGAAAACAAAGTTGGCCAGGCTTTGCAGTGAGTTTTCATCCTCAAACAATGGCCATGTGAGATTAGCAATCCTTAGCAAACCAACCACCAGCATGGGTCTGATCTCTTTATCTTCTGTATGTTTGTCATGCTGTTAATTTATATGAACAAGCTTAGCAAATAAAATTCACTCCACTGGTGGATCTTTTCCCAGGAATGAATATATTTGTTCTCAGGGTAACTCCACCAGCTAAACAGTGACAACTCACTGCAGAAGTCGTCACACTAAATCAGAATATGTCTCAGATGGAAAGGCTTTTCTTTCAGAAAGGCATGGAACAAAATGTGAAATAAATCCTCAATACTCAAATACACTGTGGGGCAGAGTTTGTATCTATGGGCTGGGAGTATTCCCACAAAGGAATGCCTGTGTTCAGTAACATCTGGCATGTGTTCATACATACTGGCTAGGATGAAGTCAGCATGTGAGCTGTGGGGGCTCAGGACTCTCAATATTGAGGCCAGACATTTTGCCAGGTTACCACAGTTACTACAGAACAAAGTGGCCCTAAATAAAAGACTAACACTGAAACACAGAGTGCAAAGCTCATGGGTGTCTTTCCTCCCCTTCACCTGAAAGAACGTAGCTCTGTGTGCACTGTCAGTGGTCCAGGTCTGCGGCAGGTGGGGCAGGGTGGCACTCTGAGATGAGATTCACCACACCAGAGCTGAGATCTTTGCCTGGCAGACAGCTCTGTGTCATGGCTAATTAGTGCAGCCTCCCTGTATAACCACTGGAAAGAAATAGACACCTTTCAGGAACAATTCATCTGATTTATTTGAGATTACTTCTTTGGAATTCAGCAAGTTGCAGGCTAAAAATCCCATGTCTCTTCTCTGACCTCAGACCCCTGCTCAGACGTAGGCATTTTCACCTGATGCATCCCTCTGTCCCATCAAGGGCAGTCTATAAATTTAAAATTACTATTTCAAGCAGGTTGGCACAGCCAGGGTTGAGGAGACGTTTCCTATCAACAAGGTTTCGCCTGGCTACCTAAATGGAATTGGACCAGATTTCAGCTGTTAATGAGGCCTTACGCTATTTTAGTCTTTCAGCCCTTCTTTATAGCCATCTTTAAACCTGTATTCCATTAGAAAAGGACTGATGCTAACAGTGAAAGAAGCCAGAGACCATTTGAAAACAGTTGACCCGGGAAGGAAGAGCAACAGTGAATCTTCATAGGGTTAGATGGACCTTAGAACTTGTCTCTGAAATGCATTGCTGCCTCACACATGGGCCAGAGACACTTACAGGGTGCAGATTCAAAGCATCCTGGCTCCCAACTTCCCCAACTGACTAACGTTCGATCCCAGCACACCATGGCTGTGTATGCCACTCACATCCACTCAGCTTTGCTTCTCTCCAAGAAATCAGATTAAGGGTTGTGATGACAGCAGCCTGCCATGGCAAGAAGAGCTGAATAGAACCACATGAAATTAACCTGAGCAATTTATTTGTCTCGCACTTAATGAGCTGTGTTTCTCCATCCACACCAGGTTTTCCCCACCAGAGATGGCTACGTAATGCTCCAACACTTTGCTCCAGGCAGGGAATAAGAATCACCAGCTGCTGTCTCTCCCCTCTGAGGCGGGAGAAGGAGCAGACAGCCCTCTTTCTGCCCCATGGTGTGAGACTGGGGTTTACAGGGACTGGGGGAAATGCACAAACAAATTATCAGATACATTAAATTTGCAGCCAGGGTAGAGGGAGAGAAGTGGCAGAATTTGTTCTCCCTAACCCTAACACAAGCTTCACTACACCTGTTAGCACCCAGGAGAAGTTTCTGGGGAAAAAGTACATATACACAAATTGCTCTGCTCCTCTGCTCTTCCTTCATCCTGTGCAGACCCTTCTCCACTGTACATAGGGCAGTGCCAGACCCCAATTTGCCATGGAGCTTGATCATCCCAGGAGAGCTCAGGGAACTGCCCTGAGATGTTTCAGCACCTTGGGGTGCTCCATCCACATTCTCATGGCTAGCTGTCTCTTCCCAGAGCTCCTTCCAGCTGCGCTGTCTCCCTCACCCACTGTCAGTACCAGTACCAAGCCAGAAACTCCCTGTGCCAGGCAATTTGTCCTACATATAAGGGGAGACAAAGAGCCATCTCCTGATCACATTATAGCTCTACATCTCCGTGCTCTGCTGTGGGATGCTGTAGAAATAATAGCAAAAAACCAGAATATTAAACCCACATAATCAACCCAGTCCAACCAAGCTGCTTTCAGGGTCTCCTGTGAGCTGCGCTGTCTATAAAGTCCATGCTATAGCCCAGATCTCTTTGCACAGCATCTGTTTTGCTGGTTGGTGTGCACCAGCTGTGTGTATGCTAAGCGGGAAGATCCCAAAAGCCGGCAGTCCTGCAAACCCCCTCCTCCCAGCCAGCCGCAGTGTATAAATACAGCCGCTCAGACCTTGTTTGTGCTGGAAGACAAGGCTCCCTGCAGACAATTTATTGCAGCCTTCCCAGGGTGGCCCCCTGCTCTGTTCACCCGGGGGAAGGTGTAATAAATTGCCTGCGGGGAGGCTGTGCTCCTCAGAGTCTCTTTAGAGATATGAGAAACTTCTGTCCGGTCGGAAGATTTACTTGTGTGAAAACCGACCTTTGCTTGAGGAAGGGAACTAATGGGGCTCTGCTACTTAGCACGCAGCTCTGAGCTAAGCCATCCATTACACACACATCTTAATAGCAGTCTGGCTCTTGAGTCCCATAACATCATTTCTGTTTTCTGCTTAACTAGGAATATATTTGTATAAGTGAGCTGTGTTGAGAGAAGGAGCTAAGATGTTTTTCCGTTCCATTCAGCCACCCAAGGGGGCAGAAAAAGTGGCATTCTGAAAATTTGTTGTTTTGAGCCACATTTTGAATGTGCTGATGCTGGCAGCATTGTCTTGTCTAATTTTGGGAAGCATTTAGACTGCATGATAGGTACCATGCAGAAATGATGGATGCTGTCAGTGTAGGATTTGTACCTAATTTGGATCAAGCTGCAGTAGCTGTGTCAGTGCCTACACACGGATTCTCTGACTGGGTCAAAGTCATGCAGGCATTGTTTCTGTTTTCACTGCAATTTGTGTGTTCGTACCTTACACCAGTGGGTGTGATGGGCTGTCATCAGTGCAGCAACAGAAGGGTCTCCTGTGAAGGGTCCCATCACCGTGGCATTGATCAAGGGCGGAGTCAGTGAATAAGTGATCCTCACGCCAGCTTTGTCAGACAAATCATACCTTCATGTGCTGCTGACAACACATGGAACACCTGGAGGGATTTCTAGTCCTAAAATGGTGCAAAATCCTTATATTAAAGATGCTCTGAGGGATGGTGTTATGCAAGGCAGTGCAACCAACGAGTTACCTCTAATAGCCAAGATGTGACTCTTGGCAATGACCAAAGAGCAGGAAAGGGCTGTGCTGATGCTCAGGAGATTGAGGGCCAAATACCCCTGGTGACAGAGGGAAAAGAGGAGGAAGGCAGCGTGCTGCTGTGATATGGTCACTGCTCTCACATCACATTTGGAACAGATAATCACATCACTGCAAGCCAAGAGGAGCTGCAACAGCTTTTGTACAAAAATTAACTCATCTTTTTGTACAGAGATGCACTTCTCTTGCAAGCCAAACTAAGCTCCGGGGGACATTGCAGTGGTGGAGCAATTACAGACTATGTTGAGCTGGGTTGCTCCTTTTATAGCTCGGGCTGGCTGGGTTCCCCATATGGGGAGGGGGCAGAGGACTCACTATGCTCGAGTCAGTGCTTTTGCTTGATGCTGTAACCAAATATAAGGGAGGAATGTACCTGCTCTACCACCTTGATTCCTTCCTTTCTCTGTGTTGATACTGGAGTGCTCTGTAGTTTGCAAAGACTCCCAGGATATACAGCCTGGAAGAGAAGAAGAGATTTGGTCTCTATATATCCCAAAGCAGATCCCCAAGTATTTTGTACATGGAGAAGGTGAGGCATAGGAATGAGCAAATATCCCCAAAGCACATGGTTTTCCAGGGATTCAGTGGGCCAACATCTTAGAAACACTGAGAAAAATGAAATGACAGTAGGTAAAGGTGAAGACAGTTTCATAGTATAGTGCAGCTGGTGAGAAAGCCGGGACAGGTTCAGGTTAAACACTATCCACAGCTTTTTATTTTGTTAGCTGCAATTCCCTGCATTTCTGGAATCAAATTCACCTCCAGCTTTATGGCTTCCCCTGCAATGAGGTAAAAGTTGACATAGGTCTCTCTTGCTGCCTCCTGTCCCCTGCATACCAATCCCGGGTGCTGGATCAGGTGGTCCTAAGCATGGCACAGGCACAGGGGACAGGACATGGAATCCAAAGCAAATTGAATGCAGAAGGGGAGGTAAATGGAGCTTTTTAGCTGATTTTCATTCCTGATTGATTACTTAACAGGCCAACTATTTAGCATGAGCATTGTCTGCTTTTAAGTGTCAGCACATAAAAGTGTGTACCCATGACTATTAGCAAACAGGGCTGGAACATAAAAGAAGCTGTGCAGCCTGTGCTGCTCAGAATACTCATTTAGCATGAGACACTGGACATAATGGCATCTGCATTTAAGTCCATTATACCAACGCATGCGATTTTTCTTTTCCTGGTTAGCAAATGGCCTCATATTTTTCACATTATCCTCTGAGGTTCTGAATGACATGGCAAGGGATAATGAGCCAGACCCCAGGATGGCTGAGGCAGAATAGGGGTGTTCTCTTTTACCCATTACTTTGTAATAATGAAATAAGGGGTAGTCCATTGACAGGGTCACTGCACTCTGCTGACCACTCTGTCCTGCATCCCAACCAGATCAGAGTCAGCCAGCTGGGAAAGATGTGGATAGAAGTCTTGTGGACTAGATGGCTCCCACGAGACTCAAACTTCACAAGAAGGAGGATGATGTCATTGCCCCAGGACAGATAGGCACCTGAAGTAGACAAGACATCCATTTGCTGTCGTCATGTTTGGCAATACCATTGCATTGAAGACCACAGTGAAATATTTTTACCATTTGGCAGGTTCTGCTTGGAAGTAAACACATGGGCTTGTGCTCTCAAGTGCTATGACAGTCTATCTGCCCAGTCAGCAACTCAATTGCTGAGAGCCTGGTCCCTGCTCAGGGATAGATGGCCGAGTTCAGGCTGACAGGATATGTCTAGGGCTGAGTGTTAGAGGCAATGCTAAATGTTTTGTATTTGACAGTTTCTTTTGGTGTATGGAGATCAGGAGTGCTGCTCATTTTTTCTCACTGTTTACACAAGCACCCCACCAGCTCAGGTGCTTGGCAGTCCTGAGTTCTTCTATTCCCACTGCAAGGACAGAGCACCAGCTTTCAAACACCTTCCCAACACTGCTAAATTTGCCCATCTGCACGCACACACCTGGGTTCACAGATCAGACCAGCAGCAGCAGTCAGGGATTCTCCATCTCCTGACTAACCACTAATCAAACTGGTGAGTCCAGGACCCAGTCAGGCATTTCTCTGAGCCATGAGTTGGAGATGGGTGGGCCTGTATGTACCGCAAGGGAGAAATTGTGGAAGTACCAGTTTCCCCTCACCCAACAATCAGGAGTTTCCACAAGCACCACTGTGAGCCTCTGCTTGGCTGGTTACGATGGGAATTGCCATTCATCACAGCATCACAGTGAGGGGGCTTGAGCTGTCTCAGAGAAAGTTGTCAGTTAACCAACGCTTAATAGAGAGCAATCTGATCAGTATGAGACATGTCCTCGCAGCTAAAAAGCCTTAAATGTTTCAGATGCAGCAGCTTCTGAAGTATTCCAAGACACCTTCTGCAGTACTCATTATTTTTTCCCTGCTGCTGAGAGGGAGCAGCCAAGATAGGCACTTTGTGTTCATTATCCAGCATAATATTCACTGGTCTATTTAATTAATTCTTAGAAAATGTACTTGATGAATTACAAGTTACTGGGGGTGGGGAGGGAGGAGGAATGCAGAAATAGATTAACATTGGCTGATCTTTTAAATTTTCTCCAAAATTATTCCTTTGGTTTTTACACTCACCAAGTCGCATGGGGTGTTCCCCCTTCCTGCAGACAGCTAATTTTTCACAGGCACAGTTGCTGGCTATCAAGGAACCTCCTGTAGGAGCTGCTGGAGGCAAAACTCTTTGCTGAGTGAATTGCAAGAGATGCAGGTAGTGGAGCAGAGGTCTTGGACACATTGTACTGCCTGTTTCTTTGTCCAGCCTATCCATTATATCCCGGGCACATCAGCTTCACACTACACGAAGGAATGCTGCTCTCTGGGGAGTCCTCAACAGAAATCTGAGAGCTGCCTCTCAAAACTGATGATCTCAAAACACGCCTTGAAAGGCTCCTAAGCTTAACAGGCAAAACAGACAGAGGGGGGCAGAGGAGGGAAGGGTGTTTCTAAGCACGGCACGACAGCCCAAGCAGCTACATGATTTTCTGAAGGTCACAAAGGAAACCTGTGTCTGAGGTGGGAACTTAACCCAGATTTTTGTGCTTGGTTCATTGCCATAGCAGCTGGATGCTCCTGTCTGCCTCCTTAGTCATTGACATTGGTCATTGTAAAGTGTGGTTTCCTTCACTGTGTTTGTAAAAGATGGAAACAGGAGGAGATTTGACAGAAATTCGTCATCAGTGCAAAAAAAAAGTGTCTTTCCCTCCCCTTTTTGTTGTTATGGCACCAACTGTGAATTCAGGGTAGTCTACTCCAGTTCGGGTTTTCTGAGCTTGCCACACAGAAAATCCCACAGGAGTTCCCTTTGCAAGTCTGTTTTCTTTTAAGTAGCACCACTTTCCTGGTGCACATGTTTCGCATTTGTCTGGGTGCATGTGTGAGACCCAGTAGCTCCCCAGCTCACTCTCCGCTCTGGAGATCACTTGAGAATTGGGTTTTCTTTGTGAGATGAAGTATCACGTTCAGGCTCTGTGCTCCTAGAGACTTAATTTTGTACAGAAAACGATCTATGTCCATGCGGAAAGCCTTGGGAAAGCTCCCTGCAGCCTTAAGAAATGCAATACTGCCCTCTAGTGATGATGAGAACAGTCTCGTTTGATCTGGTGAAACAAAAAGCTTTTTTGCTAACCTTCACTGGGATTCAAAATCGAAAAAAAATGTTCCTGTTTTCTTCTGACCTTGGAATAAGAAAACCTGCCATCATAACTCGGAAAGCACTGGTAGTAGTGATGAGAAGGTTATTCAAGAACCACAGAATGTGTAAAATTACCATTATTCTCCATGAATTCAGCAGATGGGAAGCCAGCTGCACTCAGAGAGCAGATCTAGTAAGAAGGTTCCTTTTTTAATGCATCATTTTTCACATTTCTAAAGCCAAGTGTATTTTTATTAAAAAAAAAAAAAGAGGCTGTTTTAAGGACAAGAGGTGAAACAGTGAAAACCAGAAAAAAAAAAGGAAAAAGTTTAATCTTTGTGCTTCATCATCACTACATTCAAATATTTTTGGGGTTTTGAGGGTTTGATTGGTTTTTGGTGTTTTCTTGGGGTTTTTTAAAATTTTATTTTATTCAGGTTTTATTTTTGTTTCTCCTCTGAAGGGGGAGAATGAAGGGTAATACAGGTAGGAGCCCTTCAGCAGATGAATAAAATGTTTCTCTCATTTTAGTAAGCAGGGAGTTGGTTCTGCCTGTCAGGAAATAAAGTGTTCTGAAGAGCCTTCAGAAGACACTTAGGAGCACTACAAAGCTTTGACCTTTGCCCCTAAGAAGGTTACATTTAAGGCCCTGGACTCTGCAAATAGCTGGATGTGGACAATCCCTTCAGTGCTTGTGTGAAGCCTCAGGAGTGTCTGTCTGCTCCCAGACAGCGGGGTCAGGGAGTGGGGTTTCTATGTAACTGGACCCCACATGTCAACCCAGATTTCTAAGGAATTCGGGTTTTTAAAAGTCCCTGATGCAGACACCGTTTCCCTGGCACCTTCCCTATTCTAATTGCCTCTGACAAGGTATGATAGCACTGGAATTTTTGTAAGGAACATTGCTGTCACTGCACTACAACTTAAAGATTGCTACAAAACAGCATCAGCAGACAGATCTATTTCTTTTTCCTTACCAAAAACACTAAGTAAATGCAAAATTCACCTTGATCATCCAGGCTTTCTCTGTTACTACAGGAACACACAACATACCTGTATGGAACTGTCAGTCATCAACACTGACAGTATCCTGAGCATTTTTTCACAAAAAAGATCAGAAGGCAGAATTAAGGGCAGGACTCAGTTCTCACAAAGCTCTCACAGAGTTCATTGCCAAAGCATCAGACCTTCAGAGCAGGACATGGAGTACTGAATAAATTCATACATATTGAGGGCTTTCAACATAATTGCAAATATTTAGGGCAATCAGCCAACGCAAATGAGTGGGTTTTTCTGACACTGAGGATTTGAGCTTTCTCCTGAGTTCTGAGAAGTCACTTCAGGTCAAAAAAATTATATCATGCTCATTCCCTATCATCCCTAGCATTGTTATTCATGGTACTGGAAAAAAGTGCAAGGTTAGTAACTAGTGCCTTACTGTGAGACCATAGATATAATACCTAAAGAACCCTTTCTAAAATTTGCTTTATGCAGACTTGAAGGGGAGAGGGAAGGAACCCAGAAATGCGTTTCTGTAGATGAGTATTTTACAAGATGCAGGTTAACAACACAGAAATGGTTGTGATGGGTAAAAGAGTGATGAAGAAGTGCTGATGGTGAAAAATGTGATGGCGATCAAAGGTGAAGTTTACAAGAAAACATAATAAAGGTTTATTTTAAGTCTAAAAACAAAACAAAGGATTATTTAGAACCTAAATCACCCACTTGATGATCCAGTTCCTTTGGTATGGCTGGGGTGGTGGTGACTGATCATGTCTTGGAGTGTGCACGAACCTCCTTCACCACCTCAGTCTGCTATAAGCGAAGAAAGTTCATTTTTAGTACACTCATCATGACTCCATTGACCACATTTTTCATTTAGTAAGTGCATTTCCATGTTTTCCCCTAGTTCCCTCTCATGTCTCACCCCTCTTGCTTTCCCTTTCAGGTTCTACATTGAAAGCATCTCCTATCTGAAGGACAATGCTACCATTGAGCTGTTTTTCTTGAACGCCAAGTCCTGCATCTACAAGGTGAGGACTTGGGGAGGTCTGGGTGGCACCGGAGTGGGCAGAGACACCTGGATCTGCATTCCGTGCCCCAAAATTTACACTGGTCACACCTGGACTTCCAGATCCAACCTTCTCCTCCTTCTCCTCCTCCTCCTCCTCTCACATTCCCGCACTCCTGTCTCCAGCTGCCCCCGCACTTGGCAGCAGCTTTTCTGTCAGAGAGTGGTTTTGAGGTAAAACAGCTCTGAAAGTAACTCTTGTGGCTGGCAGGAGGGAATCTGCACTGCTAAAATTATAAACTGGCTTATATTTAGAAGGAAATGTGTGGTTTTGTGTTAAAACCGCGCTCTGGGCCGAGGGGGTGTCGTGAGGGTTTCCCGCCCGCAGAGGGCGGCAGTGCGGCGCGGGCGCCATCTTCGGGGACGGGGGAGCGGTGTGTGTGAGGGGGAGAGTGGGAGCGGGAAGGATGGAATGTCCTCAGCTGGAAGGGATCGTGGAATCCAGCTCTGGGCTCTGCACACATAAACCCCAAGAATCCCACCATGTGCCTGAGAGTGTTGTCCAAACGCATCTTGAACTCTGTCAGGCTCAGTGCTGTGAGCACTTCCCTGAGGAGCCTGTTCTGGTGCCAGCCACCCTGCGGGTGAAGAACCTTTTCCTGATATCCAGCCTAAACCGCCCCTGTGTCAGTTTCGTGTCATTCCCTCGCCATGTCGCTGTTCACCAGAGTAGAGTTCAGTGCCTACCCCTCCATTTCCCCTCCGGAGGATGTTGCAGATCACCATGAGGTCTCCCCTCAGCCTCTTCTCCAGGCTGAACAAGCCGTGACCTCAGGAGGAGTCTGTGCGTTTATGTGCAACTGGGGTAAAGGTGTCTGTGGATATGCACCAAAGATCACCTTGTACAGGAACAAGCCATGCACTGAGAAATGTTTTTGTATGAGAAGTTGCCCTCCCTGGTACACTCCCGAAAGACCAGGCTGCTGTCCCTGGCACTGCAGCTCAGAGCAGCCCTTGCAAGGTACTCTCTGTGCCAGAGATAAGGGTGTCCTGGCACAGCCTCAGCTTGGAGGAGTGCCCACAGCAGAGCCGTGAAGCTGATCCCTCTCATGCCACAAGCCAGCTGTACATGGCAAGATCCAGAAAATCAACCAGCCCCAGACCACGCTGAGGTGGAGATTGGCAATGTGCAGACTCGGCGAGGTGGGCTGGACGTCTGGGACTGGGAGAGGTTTGTCAGCAGCTGGGATTCCCTGGGAGGATCCCTCCTACCTCCCTCTGTGCTGGCAGAGGCCATTCCTGTGACTCACCTCCATCTGCCAGAGAGGAAGTGGTAGGAAAAGACAGATGTAGTCAGGGAGCAATTGTTTTGCCATCCCACAACCCTCAGCACATTTGTGACCTGCTAAACCAAGTAGATTACACCAAATCTGGAGCCTCACTTGACATCTATATGTCCTAAAATGCAGGGACTAACTTTGTATCTTCTAAAATGCAGGGCAGAAGCCAGAAAATTCGGTTTTTTCCCAGTGCCCAGGAACGAGGCAGGGCTGCTGAGCTGAGCTGTGCAGTGCTTTGCTCTCCGGCAAGGCTGCAATTAGATGTGCTTAGTCAGCCCTCTCCAGCAACAAACTCAGTGAGCATCACGTTTTGGTTCCTGGGGAAAGTTCCTTTTTGAAGTACTGCCAGGAAAAGCTTACACTGTTGTTCTTTTTTTGGAGAAAGCTTAATAAGAAGAAGAGGGGAACAAAAGAAAACAAAGTGCCTAGGTTGGTCTATTTTAGTCTGACCTCTCCTGAAACCATTACTTTGCACATTCGAGCTGTGTCTCTATCCAGAAATAGCCCTGCTGAGGTCTCAATCTCCCATGCAGATCCTTCCCCATTTGACTTCCAGCCACAGTAAGCCATGCTGTGCTATTAAAAAAGGCGCTGAATTTGAAAGTTGGGTGCAAAGTGTCTGCTAAGACTTAGGGCAAGCACCCAGCCTGGCGGATTCCTTTTAATGTAGTGTTGTGGGGATCTCAGTGTCTAAGCACAGCCAGTGCTTGTCATTCCTGCAGCTAGCACGTGATGTCGCATGCTGCCAAACCTTGAGAGCTTCCTTGTTGCAGCAGAAGTTTCCTTGTTGGATTTCCCATGGATACCTCCAGCCCTGACTCCCCTGCAGCCCAGAAGGACTGTATGTGTATGAAATAAGTGTAGTTCCTAACACTGTGCTAGCACCTCAGACCTTCCCCTGTTGATTGTCCAGACACACACACTCAAACATCCCCTTGCACAGGGCTGCTCAAGGTGGGAAAGAATAAAACTGAGGTCTGCTTTGGGGCTGCTGGTCACTGGGTTGCCAGCTGGCCCCGTGTTGGGTGCTGTGCTCCTCTGGCTGTGCCCACCACACCCACCCATGTTGAGTAGTGAGACATTTGTGAACCCACACACCCAAACCCTTGCACAGGACCACAAGAAGACACTGTTGCATAGAAAGGCCAAGCCACATTTGTACTACCAAAGCAGACAGGGCTTGGCATCAGGCACTGTCCCTTGATCAGACAGGCTGTTTAACTACCTGCACGTTCTGGCGTGGGTTTTGGCCTGTGCCAGCTAGCTCTGTCCCAGGCGTTGCTTCAGCACTGATCAAGGATGCGCACCTGTTCCCAGTAGGCAACACGGTGGTGGAAACCCCATCTGGGACTGGGGGAGGGAGGGCGAGTGTTTAGTCATGAGCTGTACTGCACCCCGTGTACCCTTGGGGCCAGAGAACGGGCTCCAGCCACTTCACCTGCCAGTACAGACTTGCTGTAGCATCAACACGTGGTTGCATGGGCTGGTTTGTCCGTGCCATGCCTGGTGCTTCCAGACAGGAGGAAGACCAGGTGCTCTGGTTCTGCTCTGCATCACCCCTTGCTATGGGATGTGCCTGACAGCCCCAGCCCGGCCCTGCCTGCAGCTGAATCAGCCTCTTGCACCAGCCTCTGCCCTTGGCACGGGCTCGTGGTCGGTGCAGGTGCCTGCGTGACTCAGGCAGTTCAGCTGAGAGGGGAAAGGCATGTTTATCGCCCGTAGCAGAGCTGCTCTTCACTCCCCAAGGAGTTGTTATGAAAGAGGTGAACTTATTTTAAAAAGCTGGCACTAGTGAAAGCCAAGGACACCTGGATCTTATCCTGTGTTTTGTTCCCTTTGTTTTTGATTTTGCCAGAGACAAGCCAATGCAGCAATTGTGGCTTGTAAATGAGGTGTGGCCATGACTTGGCTGGAGCATGGATCACAGCGGTGATCTATATTTAGATCACTCGTTTCTTGCCAGATGAAGTAAAATATTGAAAACAGGAGCTTAAATAAATACGACAGAAAAACCACCACAGGAATGAGCTGAACAGTGACCCAGTTTACTGGGCCATGTCCACAGGAGACAGTGCAGGGGTTCTAATTGCAGAATAGAGAACTAAGCAGTATCTCAGTAAAAGCCCACTAGCTTCCCAAAAGCAGGGACCAGAGAGTCAGGAATAGCACGCTTGACCTCCAGAGTATGAGATGTTCGTGCCTCCCATCTCAAGCATCTTTTATTCTTGGACTGCATACATTCAGACAGAGCAGTGCCTGGACCCCTTGGGTCTGTAACTGCTGCCTCAGGCACAGCAGAAGAATCCTGAGAGGATCTTTTGTGACCATCAGTGTCCTTCAAGTGACCATGGTGTCCAAGTAAAACCCTCCAAGATTGCTTTCATCAGTGGCAGGATCCTATAAAACAGAGCAGGGAAGATCTACCACCATTCTAAAACCACCCTCAGCCCCAGTGCTCTTGGGGATGAAAAGGCCAAAACCAGAGCTCAAATCCTGCAAGAGCAAATATGGTTCATTTTCCTGTGAGTTTACCTTTTGCAAGGGCCAGAGAAATCCTGTGGGGGCTTTGACACCACCTCAGTGTGTCAAAGACAAATTCTCATTCCTTGCTTCTGTGAGCCAAGCACAAGGCTGTGTTCCCTTGAAGCATGGTCACATCTTGGGGCAACAAAAATCTTTGTCCTAGACTGCCTTTCACTAAATCACACACAAAAATAAAATTTACTCTGATCCTTCCCCTTCCACCTGCCTTCTCCTCACTCCTCCCCCAGGAATCCCCTCATGCCACATCCAGTTATGCTTCATTAACCAATGCATTACACCAAATATTTGGCTTTTTCCATATCTGAGTGGGCAGGTTCTCCCCTCCTTTTGTCTCCAGGAGCACAGGGAATACTTTGAAGCCTAGCCAAGGCAGAAAACTGGCACTGCATGCTTTACCATGCAGTAGACAGGAGGAGATGTATGTCCTTCTTACAGCAGCTCAACTCTCTTTTTCTTTCTTGCTTTGTTCACCTTTCAAGGAACTCATTGAGGTTGACAGTGAAGTGGTGTTTGAACTGGCTGCGTACATCTTGCAGGTAAGTACCCACCTTCTCTTGGTGTTTCCCCATGCTGCATTTTCCAAATCGAGAATGGCTCTCCAGAAGTGTAGGGGTTCCCCCCAGCTGCAGGAAAAAGATGTCTTTGCACAATTTTCATTGTTTCTGCCAAAATGGGTACAGAAGGCTCTCAAACTAGATCTCCCCACTCAGGGAGCAGATATTACTGCTCAACATTTTGCATGCAGAAAAGTGTTATGTTTGCATCAGCACAGATATCCAAGACTCTGGGGTATGATGTACAGCCACAGAAAATCTAAGTAATGAATGTAAATTCCTAGGTGAAATGCATGTGCAATGGGTTTTTCCGCCAGTGACTTCACTTGCATTTGTTTTCTCAGTGGGGCTTGGTCCTCTGATGAGCTGCATAAACTTCTACATATGCAACTGTCTGTATTCTCCAACATGGGCAGAATGGTTTAAAGACTTTCCGAAATGTTGTCTTTCGAAGTTCCTCTCTTCAAGAAGAGGGAAAAGGGTCAGAGGGCAAATGACCAAGCAGCGTTTGGTAAATGTCAGGTTCCCAGAAAGGAACCTTTTCAGGGTAGCGAGGTGGATTTTGTGAAAGTTCTCTTTTTAGAAGCGTGACTGTGGGAGCAGATCGGACACAACTGTCAGATGATCCTTGTTCCCCTCTCTTACTGTCTGTAGTTTTAATTTTTTTTCCCATCAGCCATAGAGCTATGAGGAGCCATGTGAGCAGACAAACCAGCTCATTAGACTGCACTAATAAATAACAATGCACTGCACTTCCAGAGCACTTGCCATGTTAAAGAAGCAATTAATGTGTAGGGATTTGAACCTTCATTAAAATCATCTTACGTAACAAAAATGGAGTGAGAGAGTCAGGATGGAGGACTCAATTAGCAGCACATTATAGAAATCACAGATTGGCTGTTGGGGGAATACACATCAAACAACAGGCTCATTGTGAGGAGCAGCAGTGGGGTTATGAATCTATTGTCTGCTCATCCTAGTGAATAACTTAGTGCTTAGTAATTGTACAGCCAGACCCAGAGCTGCCACTATAACCCTTGTTGCTGGGATTGTTTCTTGCCACAAACACAGGATGTTACGCTTATTCCTGTAGTAGTTTGATGTGTAACTTAATGAAAACAGTCAAAACAAGCCACACCTTTGCTGCCTGTAACCAGAAACTACTACAACCTGTGTTTGTGACAGGATCCAAGCAAAACAAAAGGGATAATACTGCATTTTGTTCTCCTTCTCACTGCAGCATTTAGGTCAAAGCACTGAAGTGTGAAGAATGTACCCTACAAAATTGTTTTTTAAATTCAGTATTCTCACACTCATGCAGGCCAGGGCATATCCTTTGGGCTTTGCTCTGTGTTGAACCATAGTCATGATATGCTCACGGACTCCTTCCTATGAACCAGAGAAGTGCTTGTCTGCCCTTCAGTTCACTCAGAACTGAAAGGAAATGGAAATGGAAAGACAGTAAAGGTCTATCAGAACTCAAGTGATTTAGTCTGCAGCCCTATTTCAGATTGTTTTATTAGCAGAACAAATTAAAATACCACCAGAGCTCTGAACTTTACCCCAGCCTGAGGACTGAAACACCACTGGACGTGGGCTGGCAGGTTTTGCGGGTAGATGAATGGATGTAAAGACAAAAAACCTGAACACAAAGGCCAGTCCTTTTGGCAGTGGAAACTCCCTCATTGCACAAATTACATTCTTGCACTGTGCTTTCTGTGTAGCTGGTGGCAAATGAGGTGCTTTAGCATGAATCATATGAAAGGCATATTGTCTATGGAAAATGGAAAATGCAAAATGTGTGCTAAATCTGTTGTGAAGGGCACTCACGAGATTTTGAGGGTTCTCCAGCTATGCAATAAGACTAATCTAACTACAGTAGTGGAACATTATCCGACCCTTTAACATTGAGCTGTGATGGTAATAAATAGAAGTATCCAAGTGTACAAGTAAGGACAACCCCAAACACCCAGCAAGGAGTTAGAGAAACCTGTGTCTTGCATCCCCTTGAAAGCTGACAGTGAGCAAGCCTTCAGAAAGTCTAGGTACTAGAAAATGGCCATACTTGTAAAAAAGTCAGGTGAGTTGCAGTCTCAGAGGCTGCAAAGCCACTGAGACTTCAGAGATCTTCTAGTAATGTAGCATCCACATCGACCCAAAATTTCATATATACTGGCATTATTTCCGGTAGCATCTTAGGTATCCACAGCAGAATGAGGAATTATCTGGCCCTGTATTAGATCTTTTGTTTGTTAGTCTGCCCAACTCACTGTATTGTGGCACTTGACATTAGATACCGGTTAAAAAAAATACATGAGGAATCAATTACAACAGGAAATTGCTGCTAAATGAATTTTGCAAATGGAAAATCTTGAACAGCCTTTTCTTCTTTTTTTTTTTCTATTTTTAATTATGTATTTTTAATTTTTCTTCCTTGTTTTACAGGAAGCAAAGGGAGATTTTTCCAGGTAGGTGAACTTAAAAAGTTTTTACCATTGTGTGCTGTGAGAATAAATCTGGTAAAATTCCTGTGCGAGACATGCAACTCAGTTGTAGCTGTGTAGTAACAGGATTGCCTGTGTTAGCGATGCAACTATATGTGCATGGCTAACACAGACATCATGTTTCCTGACATCATTTCTTCACCAAACACAAGCTTTGACCAGAGCACGCCTTGCAAACAGCATTGTTTGTGATTTTGTTGTTGACAAATCTCATTATGTGGTCATGAAGCTCAGGAAATGGACTAGTCTTCGGAAGGAAATTGCTAAGGAAATGACTCTAAAATCAGTGTTATAGCACAGATCCTGCCAGAAGCAACATTAAAATTCCATCACTAATTGATATTTCAGTTTGAATTTGGACAGGTCTCAAAATCAAATTCGATAATTGGTTTTGTTGAACTTCCGCCAGCCCTTGAGCCAAATCTTCAGACTTACCGTAAGAAATTCAAAGAGGTGACTGTACTTGGTGTTTCAGAAGACTGTTAATGAAATGCCCAACAATTTTCCTTGAAGTCGACAGTGTCTGTGATTTACGCATTAGTAGTAACCAAAGGTCAGATGTTGCTTGATGTCTCATGTGAGAAACATGAAAGCTCTTAATGTGAAGCTCAGGAGAACTGACTATGCTAAAAATTTCGTATACTCCATATATTACTTTTGCTGACCTCAATGTGAGTTCAGCTGGAGGACCACGGTATCCATTAAAGTTAGTTTCAAGAAGAAAAGAAATGGGCAGTGGGGTTGAATTGTCAGGTGAGCCTAAAGAGTTTTTTTAAATTTTGTCAGCATTGCAATACACTGAGAGATGACCGTAATGATAGGAGGCTGTAAAGAACAGGCAGTTTTCACTTCCTGGTGGACTGGAACTTCTAGCCAGCTAAAATTGAGACAAATCAGTGAAAAGGAACTGCATGGTAGACATCTCCCGCCCATGTGAGATGACATAAGGTAGCCCTTGCTAAAAGGAAGTTTAAGGTCTGCCTTATCATTTCTCAAAACCATAATGAACTTGCAAAATCCTGACGTGCATCTGACCACAGAAACATAAACCCAGTCTTGCTTCGTTTTTCAGTTCTGCCCGATTTGGAATAACTCGGCTATCAGCACTGTTTATTTAGGGGGTACTGGAGTGCATGTGGCTCTGACTTTTCAGTCTGGTTTTCAGTGCACTGCCAAGTGGTCAGTCCAGAAGAGTTGTGCCAAGCAAAGCTTTGCCATTCCAACCCGTGACAAACCAGTGGTTTTGCTAAGAAGAGCAGTATTTGTGTCCCAGAATGTCTTGGATATGGTGAAAAGACACTCGGAAAGTGTACGTTCAGACTGTGAAACACAGAACAGAAAGGAATCAGACAGCTCAGAGTAATAGGACTGAAAGCATTTTATCTTCGAGTATCCATTTCCAGACCAGAAATGGAAACAGCTGGTGGAAAGTATCCACCTGTTAAAGGTTGTGTGATGTCCCTTGTAAAAGGGATGGTTGAGTTTATCACAGCATGTTTCTCTAGGCCACAGAGAAATGAGGAATCATCTCAGAGGGCACAGAAGGTACCTCAAGCCCTGGTGTTAACTGCTCCCACCATGTCAAGTGTGGCTGTCATCACCAGGCCCACTAAAACAGCTCTGAGTTCTTTCACCTGTGGATCACAGTGGTTTGAAGTGGAAGGGGGATTCCTTACATCCAAGTCAGGCAGAGAAGGGGTGTCATAATAACAACTTAAGGGCACTGCCAGGGATCTTAATTTATAAATGGACTTTGCTGACAAAGCAATCTGCCATACTAGGGGAGTTTGAAGCCTATTCTTGGAGGAAGGTAGAAGAATGCCACACTGATCCTCTATGGTCTAGAAGACTTGGCATCTCCAGGGATGTCTGTCCAGAAGCTCTCATTTAATGTGCGCTGACACAGGTTTATGTGCTGGGTGAGATCCAGGTGCTACTGAAATCAACATGAGGTTGTTGTGGTCAAGATTTTTGCCTGCTGAGATTTGTGGTTATCGTATCAGCAGTGTAAAATCTGGCAGGCAAATCAAGCCTCGGGCCAGCCAGAGGAACTGCAGATGAAGGCAAATGTTCTGACGTCTCTTAGGGATAAAGTTAGCTTCAGTGTCTGAAGTTAGTTGATGTTGAAATACTGTTTAAAGTAGAAGTGGCTGCTCTTTGAAACATAGAAGCTTTGCAGTTGTGATTGTCTTGCTGCTGAGATTTAAAGATTATATGTTGTGCATGGCAGTGTATGTTGTGTGAAGGCTGAACTCTTGAACTCCTTTGTTTTTGAAGAAATAATTTAATTCTAAAGGGTTACATGCTTGGAACGCAGACTGCAGCTTTCCCACACCTGTCCTGTCTACTGCCACCATCAGATTTATAGCCTGTGAGAGTACGAGTTTCTCTCTGGCCCCGATCCAGAAAAGTGCATAAGCACTGGCTCATTTGTAGTGATGGGAGATTGCTGTGGCCCATGGGAGCCTTGCTGTGAGTCACTGCCGATCACCTCAGGTGCTGGGATAGTCAAAGCCAAACTGTCACAGTTCCAGCTGCATGTTGGCACCTGCCCGTGGTGGCTGGAGTGTGATTACCTCCAAACCCCACTTTGGTGGAGGATCTGCAGCTGGTTCAGGACTGCAGTTGCAAGTCTGCTATTTGGGCCTCGTGGGAACTCAGAAAACAGAATCAGTCTTACAAACTAGCAGTCAGCTTTCTATCTCTGAACTGATACATCCTCAGTGACAGCAGCTCCCACTGCTGCTTTTGAGGAAATTATCCCATACCTCAGAATAATCACTGTGCTCAGAGTACCCCTTTTTCCTTTGCCCAAAAGCATCTCATGTGTCATTTCAAACACGATCCTTTAGTAGGGCATTATCATGTATGAGTCTGTTATCACTGATTCTTGCCACCTTGGGCATCACAGTGATTCCCAGGTTTTGCTAAGCCTGGGGAACACAGTCTTGAGTCACCCTCACCTGTCTTGAAGTAAAATGCCACAATAGCCCTGACAGATCAGCTTAGCAGCTATAGCAGGCAATTCTTTTAAGACCTTTTCCACTTCTAATGTGTGTTTCATTTCAAAACCAAGCTCATCAGAAACCCTGAGTTCATGAACCTGTTTAGATCAACCAAGTATTTCTTAATGTTTACTGTGAGTGGCCTCATCCACCTCTTAGTTGATAAAGATTCAGGCAGAATGAAGTTTAAAATAAAAAGCTTTTCTTTTTAAGAAGTCCCTAGTCCTCTACAGTAAAGAAGAGTGTTTCCACATTACTAAAGAGAATGCCCAAATGCTTCAGCTGACAAGACTTAAATAGGTTTACTGTTAGTCTGGGACATACCACGGAATTTTGGACAATCAGGTATCCCTGTTCAGCTGATTTTCGGGTTGAACCAGACACTTAAGATTGGCTCTGTGCTTTTCAATATTAGCTGCAAACATTTTGACTTCAAAGGCACAGAATCACATGTATAAAGCTCCTGAACTAGTACCCTGCAGACAGATCTAAAGGTTATTAGCTCACGCGAATCTTGTTTCTAGTTGGGAGCTGAGTCATGCTTGGTTGGCAGAGCATGGGTAGGACAAATTTCAGTTCCTTAGATGGACACAAATCCTACAGGTGTGACTCTCTTTAGGACTACCAAGGAATTACCAAGGCTGCCCTGGCTAGGGGGGAAATACAGCATATTGTTAAAATAATTGAGATTTTTTTTTCCCCCTAACTTAATCCTGCCATGTTTAGAGTCCAGTCCCAAAATCTCTGGGAAACTCACACCAGCTTTGTTTTTAAATGTTCATAATCCAGTTCTTCAGCCTTGAACAGTTTGTATGTTAAAGCAGCAAGAAGTAACACACACTGATCATTTGTCCCTCAGTTTGTGGATGGGAAAGAAAAACCTCTGAGTAAAACAAAATCCTGAACTGCTGCAGCTACTTCCTCATTGCTAGATTTCTTCCAGTTAAACAACATGAGACATTTCGAGTGAACTCCAAGTATCTTCCCGCAATATATGAAAGAACAAGGGAGGAAAGCTAACGGCCAGTTTCCTGCTAGGCAGAATTTCACAATGATTTCAACATTTGGGCAGATGGTAATCTAGCATAGTTTCAGGCTTACTTTCTTTCTGTGTAACCAAGTGTCATTTAACCAATTAGAATATATTAAAGGGTTACAAAACCCGAGCTGTATTCTTGCAGCCTAATGGTGAAGATCCTAAACACTGTATTTTGAAAAGTACCATCTAATCTGAGAATATCAGACTCTGCATTTCCTCTTGCGTTCTACAGAATGAATTACCATGCTGAGAAGAGTTGGTAACTTTAACCTGCAGTTTTGTGTTGTTACTGATCATTGTTATTATACATGCTGGAAAATATATGGATTTCCTGAGACAACTGCATATGTAATCTTGCTCAAAATTATTGCAGCTAGTTTGTAAAAACTTGTTCTTCACAAAATGTTTAGGAAGTGGCTAGGCAGGCCTTTTGCCCCCATGTGTAGATAAAATACTGAGAGGTGGTGATTAATTTATTTGGACAAGACTCATTAAACAGGCAGTACCAGAACAAACCCAAGAAAAAGGAGTTCTGTTTTTTAGGTCCATTTTTAGTCAGCCTTACTTCTGGCTTTCTAACCAGCTTTCAGGAACCCATGCAGATGGCTTTTCCAGTTTAGTTTTCATACTGTTATTCAGTCCTTTAAATATTATCATTTCCACCATAGGAGAAAAGGGAATAAAGTGGTCTAGGGGACACAGAGAAAGTGTGTTTGGAGCCTTTCCCCTGCATATTAATAAATCTGTATCTTAAGCACCCTTCTGTATATATTAGCCCTGGAGGCTGGACACTTCCGAATATAAAATAAATGCAGCACAAGTGACTGGATTAAACAAACACTTTCTAAATACAGTAATAAAATAAACACACTGAGATATTTCACTCGAAAGAGCATGAAAGGCAGTAAGTACAAAACCACTTGTGATCCTGCTGGCAACATTTTAAAAATTGAGGGGTTCAGTGTTTTTTAAGGAGCTGAGAGGAAAGTGACCTCATGGCCACTAGTTGAAATGCAACCTGAGTCATTATTGTTTTCCATTTTTGATTTGACATCTTTTTGGGAGTCTAAATTATTTGTCTTGAGATGAGTCTTGCCAGAAGGCTTAGTGAATATATGGACCACAGAATGAAATACCATTTTGTTCCTGGAAATGATTACCTGACATATATTTCGTGCTTTAAGGCTGTGAGGCACTACCCTTACGATATTTTCTAGGTGCTGAGCAGAAATGTTAATCCCACCCAACATCACTAAAAATGTCTTTTTCTCTGATTCTTAAAAGACCTTATCACAGCGCAGGCGAACTTTGCGCCTCACTGACAAAAAAACAGAGCTGACTGGTGTTAGCCCTTTCTTTTACGGGAGCCATTACTGACTCAGAGTTTTTCCCAGACTCTCAAGGATCGTTAGTCACCACTAATCTTGTCCTATTTGATAGATTTCTGGGCTCAGAAGGTCCCTGTTTGGAACTCACTCTGTGCTTTCCCAGAAAAGTTTTGGAAATCTCTCAACTTCCTTCTATGAGCAGCCAGCCTCAAAAAAAATCTTCATTCGAGGGCAGTTACAGCTGCTTGTGCTCCGATTGTCCCAAGTTTTATTCTTTTTTCCCAGTTTCTTCAAAATGTCAAAAACCTCAGGTAAAAGATGAGTATGAACGTGCTGTGGAGGAGACAGCTCTGGGCAGACCCAGTGAACTCTAAAAAGCAACAACTGATTTTCTAGGCAGCAACTTGTGTTGTGTCAGTCACAGAACAGAGCGTCCAGATCAGCAGATAACACAGAGCAGAGCAGCTTCATGTTCAGACTTGTGCAGATACTTACCTGCCATGGAAGAATAAATCTGAACAGTTCTTGAGCATTTGCGCTTAGAAAAGAAGAGCTCTCTGATGGCCGAATGACCATGGGATTTGGGCAGGAGTAGGTGTTCAGACACTGTTTGGCTTGGCATAGGAGGTGTTACAGAGTGGTTTTCCATGTGCTTGGCATGGCAGTGGTTGCCTCAGTTCTTGTGTGCTATTCAGCACATCTTCACTTTGCAAAATTTGAGCTTAATTAAGACTTGGGCATCTCTCATAGATCTGTCCTGACTAGAAGTTTGGTCCTGTTTTAAAACTACTTAATTGATTGTCAAGGGACTACCATAATAATAAATAATAAATAACAAATGTCTGTAGACATGTCCAAAATGCCTGCTCCACGATTTATATCAGTGGTTTACCCTAAGGCCCAACCTAGCAATTAACCTGCAGACTCCAATTAAGACAAACCCACCTAGGTCTCAGGCAGAGACTGCTGCTGGGATGTGCGAATGGAGAAATGCTGTGGGAAGGTTTTTACAACTGAAGCAATCACCTCTCTACAAGCCACCCAACAGACTGTCCCAGAGACAGGAGTGAAACCCAGGGTGATCTGGGATGTCCAAGAGCTCCTTGAGTCTTTAGCAGATGGTAGAATCTCTGGTCTACAGCCAGAGAGGTCAAGACTACCTGTCTGCCTGTCCACCAGCCCCATGGGAGAAGCCAGTGGGCTGGGAAATTGGGAGCTCTGGAAGAGGGATCTCTCTCTGCAGCTCCAGCACAGCCACACTTTTGGGTAGGATAAAGGGAAGGGTATAAGCAGGCAGAAAAACTTGCTGGCAAGAAGTGAGCCAATAAACATGGATTCTTTGGCACTCTTCTGTGTCTTGTCTGGCTCTCTTGGCTGTGTATTTCTACAGTTTTAAAAATTAATAGCAGCACTGCCTTCCTTCCCAAGCCTGTGAGGCTTTTTTTTTTTATGTGCACACGATTCCATGTGTGTTTAAAAGTGGGAAGGGAGGCATTTGGGGTTTGTAGGAGAAAATCCCACGGTTTCATTTCATCTGTGAGAATCTGCCTCCCATTTCATGAGCTCTCCCTGCTCTCTGCTGTGCAGTGATGCTGCTCCAGCTGGCCATTGTGGCCACTGGAGGTTGCAGGGAGAAGAATGTTAGTGAGGTGGTTGTGTGGGAGGGTTTTTTGTAGCAGGACGAAAATTCAAACTGGAGTCTTATCAGTGATGTTATGCAAAGGACAGGTCACTGGGCAAGAGGTTAAGAATAACCTGTGATGCTAAAAAAGCAAATCATTACTTTTTGCAGCAGTTTGTAAAGCATTAAATAAAGGTGTATAATTGCAGCTGAAAGCATCACTTTCTCTTCTCTTCCCCTTGTTTTTTTTCCCCTATATGAAAATGTCCATGGCACCCTGTTCAGTGACATGTGACATGGTGGCTTTTGTGTCCAGTCACTGGTAGGAAGTGCTTCAACATAACCATCTGGGAGAGCTTCTCTCCAATTTTGATAATAGAGGGAAAAGTTAACTGGGCTGCCATAAAACAAAGAGAGGAGAAAAAGGAAACCCCAGTGCCTTTTGTTAAGAAGGAACAGATGTAGAGCCGTAGCAGCCTGCCAGCTAGGTCAAGTCATATCAAATATTGTGGTTGTTTTCTTGTAGCCTGATCCTCCTTTTGAACTCTCTTTCAGCAATGAAGTTGTAAGGAATGAATTAAAGAAGCTGCCAGCTCTTCCAACACCAGCGCTGAAGGAGCATCCTTCCCTTGCTTACTGGTAACGTATCACCCTCTGCAGTGTCTTGTGCAGGACCTGCCTCTGGCAATGTGGTCTGAGAGTGGAACTGGGATGCAGAGATCCCTGCCTTCTGCCTCTGGGTCTGCCATTGACTCACTGCATGAGTTAACACAAGTAGAGCTAGCACCCTGGGCCTCAGTTTCCCCATCTGCCAAATGCCTGGCCAAAAATCCACTGCAAGTGTGCAAATGTCCAGATGAAATCAAGAGGCCTAATGTGCCATTTACTTTCCCAGCATCTTCCATCTGTGAAAGAGTTTTTCCAGTTGGAAATGTCAGTCTTTTGCACTGCCCTGTGTTGAGTCATTCAGTTTCATCTTGCAAGTCCTCTCTGTATGGCACAGCTGAACTCATCTCCTTTTATATGAACTCAGTGATGTTTGGAGGTGGGTGCTTGTTTGCTGTCTTTATTGCACTGAAAAGTAAACCCAGGGTCGCACTTAGATTTTATATGCCACACACATAGATTCTTTTTGCCACCCTGCATATCCCTTTTATCTGTGCAAATAGGAAAGAATTTGGGGAAAGACTATTCATTAAAGGGGAGATACTTTCACTTCATTTTCTGCTTGTTGCTCTTTCATGTTTTCCTTTAAAGCATTAGGCTGTAAGCCTGGGGGTTGGATTGAACTTCTTTATCTGCTACTCTTTTAATTTCTGCATTTTGGCAATCTGAGGATGGCAGGGGGAAACAAATCAGTTTGTACATTATGATTTCAGTTCTTTTCTTTGACAAAAAGGTCAGCCACTTCTCGTAGCATGGCTACAACAGTGAAATTAACTGTACCTAATGTCAAGTCGTAGGCAAGCTCATTGTGAGGTCTCCTAATCACTTTCTGAGAATATAAGGAGAGATTCGGAGTCCCTGGCAGAAATTAGGATCACTGGTGCAAAAACTGTGGATTATCACAGTCTCCTGGTGTTTCTCTCTAAGAACCAAATCAAATCTTCATGAAAAGTGATAAATGTAGGCTGCCAGTTCATTGAAGAAGAATGGCCTTCCTCTTAGGAGCATCTCTTTTCCCAAAAACTACTCCACACACTCAAAAGCAGTAAGTTTTCAGGTGGCCTGGCTGACTGACAGACTGGGAGCTCAAGCTGAAAGCCATCACAAGAGGAGAGGTGGGAACAAGTAGGCATTGACAGGGAAGGCAAATCTCACCCTTCAGCAACAACATGGCCTAAGGTCTTAATAAAGTGCCACATAGCAAGAAGAACCATGTAAAATCCTCGTGCTCAGAATATGAGTATTTGCATTTATACACAAGGTACAGCACTTGCAGCTGTACTTAATTTTGTGGGGGCTTTCATGTGACTGAGAACAGGTCACAGGTTGGGAAGATGGTGTTGCCAATGGGGTAATAAAATCAGAGGCTACAGTCCTGTGACTCCCTTGTGATTTCATGTCAGTAACCAGGTCTCAGAGACCTCTTTAACATTAGTAGTTCATTATTTTTTAATGATGGCTTTTTTCTAAACACCCTCTGAAACACTTAATGCTCTCAGGAAGTGGCTGTTGCTGAATCAGACAAAAGGCCTCAAAAGTACGGATCAAACTTCAGTGATCTAAGGGAGCAGGTTTTTAAACCTGTGTTCACTTTGCATTTCATGCAGATTGTGTAATGGATGCAGATTTCATCCAGTCCTTTTCTGTGAGCAATCAGTTTTATTCTGCAGTTCTTCAGCATTAGCGCAAACAGTCACAAGTGAATCTCCAACCCTGGGAAGAAACTTTGAAAACATTAAAGGTGGGATGGGTAATGGCTCTAGTTAGTTTAAAACAGACAAACCAAAGAACTTTATACCACATTTTTATCAGCCAAAATGGATTAAGACCTAATAAAATGAATAATCCAGTAAATACGGCGATACCTTCAGCAAGATGCTGTAATAGATCTGCATGAAATAATACAACATTTCCATCACACACCATGAAAAAGCATCCGCTGTTGCGCCTACCAAATGTAGTAAGACTTGTGGGATGACACCTGGATTCTTAGATCAGCACAGTTTATGCCTCTGATTCCACCTTCATGGAGTCTCCTGGTTCCATACCCTTGGTGTGGGCCTTTCCCTTCCCTGTATTCTCTTGCAGCTTTGTCCAGGCTCAGAATAATCAGTTGCATGTCTTGTTCTCAAGCGTCTCTTGGCATCTCTGATTACTGGTGAAGAAAGAAGGGGCTTTTTGGTGTGTTTGTTTGTGTTTCTTTTCCTTTTAAATGAAAGCTGAGCTTCTGGTCCTCCCACACAGTCCAGGAGTTGGGGCCCTGAGTTTTGATTTCTCTTGGCCATGCATGGAAAGAGACACGAAACTAATCACAGAGACTGGAAAGAACCTTTACAAGTGTGTTAACTCACAGTGCTCCTTTCCAGACATTTGCCATTGCATTTTATCTCATTTCAGACCCTCCCCAACAAGCCAGCCCCGTACTGGGTTGTCAATAAGGCCAGGAGGAGATGCAACAACACAAAAGTAGATGCTAGAATGGGATTTTCAATAGACCAGGGGGAAGAGAGACTTCTCCCAGGTTCCCACAGACTTAGAATGCGAGCTTGTTTTTAGCAACCCAAAGCATTAGTGTTGCCAGAAAACCCACCTCTGAGAATATCCACTGAAAACCACTATTTAGTGATTTTCTCTGGTTCAACACAGACCTGAGGCCCTGGTCCAGCTCTTGGTCCCTTGGTGTGAGAGGTGCTAGTGGCTTGAGAGGGGCAGCATATGACTGTATGACAGCGTATGCAAATAAAGACATTATTAGTTCAAGAATATAATCAAAATGGACAAGTCAGGTTAGAAACAGAACAACACTAAAGAACAGCAATGAATTAAAACAGCTTGGTGTGCTGGGAAGAGAGGGAGCAAAGAACTAACTTTGAAAATCTGGATCTGATGATGAGAAACTCAAGGTCTGCATTTGCTTGCAAGTTGTCTGCTGTCCAGTTCAATAAGCTGCTGGGACAGGAGGGATTTCTTGTTAGTTCTAAAGATCTTTATCAGAGTTGTCTGCCTCAGGATATCATCCATGTATTAACTTCTGCAGCTTTTGGGGGGGGATGTTTTATGAGCTGGCAAACAAATGGCAGTGCTTCGGCAGCCTCCTTGTCTCTGTCTCCACATTAATTAAGCATCCTCTGGCAGCCCTGCACTGTGAATGAGTTTGTGTGTCGCTAACACAGCAATAAAGCAAAGCAGGGAGAGAGGAGATGTCAGCTGGTGGTCCCAGCAGTGTCCTAGCACTCTCCCAGCTGTCAGTAGCAGCATGGCAGCTGCCTTGAGATGAACAGCTGAAATGACAGGGGAGCGTGTTTATAGGCTCTGCTAATGCTCCTTCTGACCCGTGAATGATTTTGCTTGTTTTCCCTGGCACATTCTGGGCTTAAGCCTCCAGCCCAGAGCTGAAGGCAGAAAGCAACCTCTGTGCTGGATGGTCCTTCTTGCACAGGGCAGTGGGAAGGAAAAGGAAGTTCGAAGAACTGTTAGAGGAGGGACTGTCACACAGATTGTTCTGACTGTGGATATTTTTCCAGTGTGGATGTCACTATCTGAGCTAGGTGCCCTCAGCTCCCTTTCCTATCAGTGGAGAAAAGCAGCAGTAACCTCCTCCCAAGGAATCCATCCGAAACAGATTGAAAGAGTCATGCTCTGGAGTTCATTTCTTTCCCCAGTGATAAGCCCAGTGATGCAGAAAAGTGAAAGGCCACAGATCCCACTCTTAAATATGACTTGATTGATAATTCGGGCTTTGTAATTTTTGTCCAAAGGAAAGAAGAAACAAAGATGATACTTACCTGGCACTTAACATCTGTAGACCACAAAACATTTTACAAAGGAAGATCATCAGTATCCTAACAGAGCAATGGAGGTATAGCATTGCCTGCATTTGTTTAGAAGAACTGGGTAAAGCCTGGACTATCCCACACTTCTGGCATGGGTTAAAAACATAACTATTTGTCCTGCTGTTCAGGAAGGCTCCCTGACATCTGATCTGTCCTTTTGAAGGAAATGGGCCATCGATTGGCTTCCCTACACAAGGAGTATGGTCTAGGAATATATCAATTATTTTATAATAATCATTTTTAAGAAAGTAGAGCACATCTGGAATCACATTAAATAATCAGCATGTCCAGGTACGTCTATCCTTTCCTTGAATGGCAGCAATATGAGAGCTTGATCTGTGCAATAAACTGCACAGAGCAGAAAATAAAGCTAGCAATGTTTTCCACTGGAGAAACTCCATTATTTTCTGAGAAGTCACTCCTGGTTTGTTCCTGTCTGAGACAGCGGAATTGCATCCACATGTAATCATGGTTTTAAGAGGTAATTTCAAAGGGCTGTAAGCCCTCTCTGTCTTATCTTTTTTATTAAGAATGATGTTTTTTGGAGGTCTTCCAATACTGAACACTCATGTAATTCAGTTATTACTCCAAAAGTAATCCTGTTTATGATAATCATGGCAGGATACCCGGGCTCTGCCTTCATGTGCACACCCATAACATCTGTGGTACTTGCTTGGATCAGTGTGCTGCGTATGGTTTCATAGCTGTAGAATTTAGAGCTTACAGATCATTTTCTAAGCATTAAAATGATTCTGAGGGATTTGATGGGAGAGCTGGACCTTTCCTTTACCCATGTAATGTGTCACTGGCTCAGTCAGCACCCTGTTCCTGCTGTGGCCTGCTAGTGGGACATCACTTCAGCTTGCCCCAAAAAGGGCTCTTTTATTTTTGTAGGATGAATGGGGGAAGCCACTTGATGAGTGAGTAAGGAAAGCAGTTATTCTCAGATAAACAGCAGGCTTGTGAGGGAAGAGCTGGGCCTGCTGACAATCTGACAGGCTGTCTCTGAATTGCTCTGTGCTGCCTACACTGGTGTTTCTGATTCTCCTCCTTTCTCTCTTCATTATTAGGGCTGCACAATCCTCAGCTTCCCTGTGCCTCTTCTTTCTAAAAGATGTTTTGGCTCTGGAGATTCTGCCTCTCTTTCTAAAAGAGGTTCTGTCCTCTGGCACAGGGGTGCAAATGGGGAAGGCAGCAATGAGGAGATGCAGTCATGTTAAGCCAGGCTAGTGTAAGGCTTTGCAGTCCTCCACAAAAGCCCCTGTGGGCATCTCTGAGCAGTTGTGGTGAGGTCATCTATCACATCATCCCACACTGCTGTGCTCCTTCACACTGCCTAGCAATACAAACGGCTTTAGCTCTGCCAGGGGAAGGATTACCACATGGTGGACAGCTGAAAGGCCCCGTTAGGGGGTCGTGCTGGATCCAGGAAATGCAGGGAGAGAGAAATGCCAGTTCACATTGCACTAAACCACATGCAGTGTGATGGCATGGGATGGACACGCAGCACTGCTGGAAGCTTACGCAGGGCCAGGTGGGGAGGGCACTAAGGTGGCATAAAGGTAGTTTAGGTTTCCTTCCTCTTGGTCTGGCAAGTTCTGTACAATATCTCCAGGGGACTCACCAGATTCCCTGTCCTTGGCATTACAAAATGAAGAGCAAGAAATTGGTTTTAAACCTGAGGAGTTAAGTGTTCTGTCATGCCAGTGTAACAGAGCAGGTCCTGTGTGCATTACACTGGACCCTTGGCTTGTACTTTGCCATGCTGCAACCTTGCTAGCACAGCTGATTGTGTGCCTCAAAAAGCTCTGCTGCCCATTCACTGGAGAATAATGAATCAAATTCTTTAAAAGTGAACTTACAGGTGTCTCTCAATCTGTCATTTGCGTTGTGCTGATCTCTCTTGGATGCTCCATCTCTACTGCTTATTGGCACACATTCAGAATTGTTCTTTGACACGGAGGCCCACTGGTGTGGAACAGCCTCCATGGTTCACCTTGGAATACATGATGACATGGTTCATGTCTTCCTAAGACAGGAAATGATCTTAGTCTCCAAAGAGCTGTTGGGAATGGGCCCTGGCTCATGCCAGCTCCCGATGCATAGCCAGGAGTTGCCTGGGGGAATGCAAGTTAGTATAACCCAAAAGCAAGCAAAGGCACATGAGTACTTTAAGAGTAAAGAAACTCACGTTTGAGTGCCCTGGAAGTATCCCGTGTCACTGTTTAACCTGCTGTTATTGTTGCCTCTGTGTACCCTAGGAATTCAGCTCCCTGCTGAGAGAGGTTGCTCCAGAGTACTTCCACTAGTGCACCTGCAGTTAATGCAATTGCAGTGAGAAGGAATCTGTCAGTCTTAGGGCTATGACTGGCCACCAATTTCTGACAGTTTTCCCATCTTTCAGAGGACATGATGGGCTTGAAAAGAAGTTACCCCAATTAGGGCAGAGCAGATCTTCAGCAGCTCCAACGTAAATCTGTTTGCCCACAGTGTAATATTGTGGGCATCATTTGTAGATAAGGAAAGGAATGCAGAGAGGGGAAAGTCTGTACAAGTAGGTACCATGTTTGTGAGGAAAAAGGGTTCTTCCAGAAACCCAACTCTTAGAAAACCATTTTTATTCTCAGTCTGTGACTCCCCCCTTGTTTACCCTGGTCTGCACCAAATCACCTCATCTAATGGTTTTGCTTGACATCTTTTGATTCTGTCAGGCCGTAGCTGTGTTAACAGAAGTATCTCTTCAGCTTTAGGCAAGATTCTTAGTCATGATTATGCCATTATATAAAACATCTAATTTTTTTCCTTTCCAGTGAGGATCGAGTCATTGAACATTACAAGAAACTAAATGGTCAGACAAGAGGTCAAGCAATTGTGAAGTAAGTGAAATAAGAGTGATTTCTTTGTGACCTTTGTTTTAATAGGAAATATTTATACAGGACTGTAAATACAATATGTTACTATGCTTCCCATCTCATGCAATGCTTCATTTTTAAGTATTTCTTGGCATAATTATTTATCAAAGGGGTTTTTTTCAGATCATCCTCTTAGCTTCTCAGACATGTTATTCTCTTCTGTGTTGTTTTGCAGTTACATGAGCATTGTAGAATCCCTCCCAACATATGGAGTGCATTATTACGCAGTAAAGGTACGTGCTACAAGAAGGGTCCTTCACTGAATTAAACTCTTGTTGGAGAGGGAGGGAGAGAAGCACAAACAGCCATCCTGCTCTCAGAATACAATACACTGCTACTAAAGTCTCGTTTCACTTCCTGAGGTAGGATAAACTTATTTCAACTGTGTGTGCATGTTTAGTAAATACAGTTCCGAAGAGGAAAATCCTGTTCTTGGGAGATAAAACTCTTGCAGTCCTATTGTGCTGGAGTGTTCAGCTCACAGTCAGCATCATGGCAATGCCAGTGAACCACCACCAAAGGCACAAGCCAGACACATCTCTGGCAGACACTCCTTTTTGTAGCTCCAGGAGGTCAGACCTTTCCCAGATGGCAGATCCATGAACACCTATGCAGGGCCAGCCATGACCTAAATACTGCAGCTCCCCTCACACGAGATATGTAGATGGATACAGAGACTGTACATCTTTTTAACGCCAGAACGTTGTCCTGTCCTCTAGAGATAGATAACACATTCTCATCCCCAAACAGCTCTCCACTTCTATGTGGACTTCATGCAGGTATTTGTGAAATCTCTCATCTATTTTGTCTAATGACAAAATTTACAGCCTCATATTATTATTATTACTTCCCTGCCTGACCAGCTGTGTAAGTTTGTTTGGTTTTTTTTGAAGTAGAGAAATCAATAAACGTATAAAGAAAGCTAGATCCACATTCCCCAGAGCATATTCCCTCATTTATCACCCCTGAAGTTTTGATGTGTTTCATCATTATCTTTGTGCACAGATCATATGGTTTTTCATACATCTGTAATGTCTTGCACACATGGGGTACCATAAAAACACAAATATCTGACTGTACCTGTCTCAGGAGATGTGTTTCTCGTCTATTCCTGCTAATAGGATGTAATAATAAGGTTATTATTATTTTGCAAAAAGCATTAGCCTCATCTCTTCTCAGAGGACAGGATCTCTCCAGCACCATTTGCATACAGATCTCTTGGACTACTCTAGATCAAGAAAAATCTAGTGGATTGGGCTGGATGTTCAATCCTGCAAACACTTGAGATCTATTCCAGTGAGCTCCCCATGGTCAATAAGCAGCAGTGAGCAGCAATGAGGCAGCAAATATTGCACGTAATAGAGTTTGCTTCTGCCTGATGTGGGGGTTTTGGTTTTGCTATGCTTTACCCTGCCATTCTCTATCACATTAACAGAACAGATGTAATTTCATTGAGGACTTCAGCTCAGTAAATTGCAGAGACTGGGATCAGATATCAGCCATTACTCCATAAGGCCATTTTATTGCACACTCAGACACAAAGCAGTTGGGTCCGAGCCTGTCAGACCTTATCACTTGGTAGCTCTCAGATCCCATTACTGCTGCATTTTCAAGACTAATGCTAAAATCCCTCCACATAATTCAAGTCAGCTGGGTGATTCGCTTTCCTTCCTCTCCAATCTTTGAGTGTTCAGACTGAATAATTTACAGGGGAGAGAATGAGGATGCGCCACTGCACAAGGGACCCATGTCAAACCTCCTCACCTCCCCTGACAGCATTTTGAGTAACTTGATCATATGTGATGTATTTTAAATTGTTTTATATATCATGGCCAAAAGTGAAACAGATTTCTTCTAAACACTGTGGAGCTTTGTGACTTGTGGGAACTTGGCAGAGGGAAATTTAACAACACCCATTCAAAGATACTACTTAGAAACAAATCTTCACCTTGAACAACAACACAGGAAATCTCCAGCATTTCCCCATCCTATTCAATATGTTTTCTCTTTCAGGACAAGCAGGGAATTCCGTGGTGGTTAGGACTTAGCTACAAGGGGATTTTTCAATATGACTACCATGACAAAGTGAAACCAAGAAAGGTAAGTGTTCACTTTTCTACCAAGGTCTGGGCTTGCCCTGCATGTCATAGCTGGAGTCAAGGGTGTGATGTACACCAAATGCTGGCATTGATTCATGTGATTTCTGAAGGATATTCGTTTTCTCCCAGAATCATCTGATTGTCTGCAAAGAATTAATGGAAAAAAGTAGCTCATAATTGATTAAAAGTTGTGGGGTTTGGAGGAAATAAGCGTCACTTAATCTTGCAATTTGCATTTCTTTTTTGTGTGGTTCGTAAGACATCAATGGGAACTCAAGGACCGATCCTCTCAGGTGCTGGAGGCCTTCCATCCACTGCCTATGGTGGATTGGGGGTGCTCAACTAACCCTTGATACTGTTTTGCCAAGCCATAAATGATCTGAGAGTGAAAGGGATGAAGAGACAGGAAAGCTGCTTCCATTTATTACAAAAAGAAAATTGCATGATTTTCTCAGGACCAGCATTAGATTTGATAAACAACGATTTTATTAACTGAGGAGTTAATGTCAAGGTAGCAGGTAAAGATGACTATCAACATATGCCTTAAAAAAAAGGCATGGGAAGTTTTGATTCTTGAGCTTAGCCTATGAGAGGGACCCGTGTGTTCTGATTTTCCCACCTAGGATGCCATCTAATATAAAAACCTCATCCCTGAGCACATGCCCTGCAGGTGGGAATGTACAGCCTGTTAGCAACAGTGTTTGTTGCACTGCAGACCTGTGGACACATCGGGAGGCAAGGCTTCAGGCTTGCTTACAGGCTGCAGAACTGGATGATTTGGAGCAACTAGGCAGCTCTGCTGTCAATGGAAAAGCTTCCACAGTGAATTAATGTACTGTATTTCTCTTTGCATTGTCTCTGTGCCAATTCTTTCACCTCCTCTGGTCACATTCAAGTTGGACACTGCCTGGTGCTCACAGAGAGCATCTTCTGTTAAAATAAACTAGAATTCAGAGAGCATTTTCTATTAAAATAAGCTAGAATCAAGGTTTTGGTAGAAAACTGAACTGCTAAGGAGGCATCAAGAGACAATAGCTGCATCAATTAGGCTTTTATTCACCGAAGGCTATTAATGGGACTCTTATTCATTGAAGGAAAGGACAAGGAGAGTAAGGAGGTCTTCACAAGGACTAAAAGACCACATCTGTTTGGGATCAATCATTACCTGCAGGGCAAGCCATCCTCACACATGATAGTTTAAAACATGCCTAGGCTAGGTGTTTGCACCCACATATCTCCAGTAGTGCCAACCCCCCAGGGAAGACATGTACTTAAAAGATGCCTTCAGAAGTCAGTGTTAGGAATACAGACATTTCTTTGGAAGAAATTATTGCCCTGCTATGACAAGACTCAGCCTTTCACAAGCTATAGCAATCACTGTCAGCCCTCTTGGGATGAGAGGGTTGGTGGAGAGCATCAGAAGGAAGGAGAAGAGAGAAGAGAGATCAGGTGCTCTGACTGCATGAGAGGAAACACATTTCCACCAGAGGAGTCAAGCCTCCTTTCTCAGCTTGTCTACTTCTCAGCTGTTCAGAGTAATCTAGTCTGTAGCATTGGTTTTGGGACTTAGTAAAATCTGGGGCTTTCGGCACCTCTGATCCTTTTTCTGCAAGTGGAACCCTAAAAAAATAGGGTGCTGGTTTTCTCTTTATTGGGAATTAGGTTTTTTTTGCAAATCATGTATGAAATCCAGCAGACCCAAAACAATGGTGCTGCCTTATGTATAAACCACTGAGAACTGTGGCAGAAGTGGTCAAATATCTGTGAGGAAAGGTTGGGTGGGAAGGGAGAGCAGGAATTTCCGGGCTAGAATCTGTCCATTGCCACAATCCAGAGACCGCAGCAGTGAAAAGACAGCTTAGATGAGCATTTCTCTGCTACATGATCCTTGCAAACCCCATCTGTTGGCAGAGCTGTTCCAAAATGAACAGCCTAAATCAGGGATGGGACTTGGTCAGAGTGGCTGAGGCTTTGTTATTTCTCCATGGAGTGATTTTCCGTTCTGTGGAGCAAGTAAAAAGACTTCTTACTGTACACAGGTGGTAAAACCCCTCTGGCGAGAGCAGATCAACTGCCTCAGCGAGGCGCAGTGTTTAATCCTCTGCTAATTAGATTATAAAATTGCACTCGATAATGCTGGTGTCTGGGAGCAGCCTGCCACAGTATCTGAATTATTTCACTGCACCAGCATGGGCTGGTTCAGGTCTTTGCTGTGCAGATGGGAGGGGTAAACCTTACTGAACTTTCTGCAAGGTAAAATTAGCGGGGGAGGGGGAAAGAGATTATGGCTTTTCTGATCTTTAATATTTTGTTCCTGCACACTGCTGATGCCAGAAACAAATTGAAAACTTACAATGGAAAAATGAGTCTCCCTGGAAAAAACACAAGTAGAAAACTGTAGCAAGAAACCAGCTGAAATCAAGACATTTATATTAAGTGCATATAAAAACCTTGCTTGTCTTATGAGGGAGATTGTAATGTTTTCCTATATGTCATCCTAGATAGATTTCCATGTTTCTTGTGTTCGCCAGTAGAACTGTAGCCCACACTAAGCAGCTGAACCTATCTCAGGCGATCCCATTAGCAGTCACTCAAAACCATGGTTTTATTAAATTGCTGGAGTAAATCAGCCATGTGTCTCTGGAAAACTAACCAGGTTTGTCAGCAAGTTAGATGAGACTGGAGAGGGGAATTGAGGCTGATACAGGGCCAGAACCTCATCCTGCTTGCACTATTCTCACTCAGGCATCGAGTCTTCCAGCGTTACTGGGGATGCAGCTGAGATGGGTATCTGGCACCTAGTTCTGGGTGGTTGGGATGGGAATGCAGGGCTATTAAACTGGAATGCAGTTGTGCCTAGGCTGCAGAGACTAAGGTGTCTCTGTGCTTCTATTTTTATGTACCTTCCTGCCTTATGCTTGAATTCTGTGGAAGCCCTGAATCTACCCAAAGCCATCACTTTGAGGTTCATCCTTTCTCTTCTGTCTGTTGAGGGCTAGCTCACAGATTCAGCAAGCCCTGCCGAAAGCTTCCTTTTGAATGTTGCCTGTTCTAGTGCAAATTTGGTCCATATGAGTTATAATCTGCTAGCTGTTCAGTCTTGGGTATTAAATCATTGCAAGATTTGGGTATACTTCACATAATCCAACGCTCCAGCTGAACAAGAAGAAGGGAGTATCAAGTGTGGAGAGATGGCTGCTGTCCTGCCAACCATATATTGAAGCATTCTGGAAGCTGAGCTTGCAGAACCAGTGTCATTTGTGTAGAAGCAGCTCACAGCTTCCAGCGTGGACAGAATCCATTTCCCTCTATGTTAAACTTAGCTTCTACAAATGCTTTCTTGTGAAGACAAAAGACTAAACCCATCGTTTTCAGAGAAGGGTCATTAGAGGGTTTTTTGCTTGAATTTCAGAGCAACAGGAAAGAAAGCCAAGGCACTGCAGCCACCCTATGTGAGCATTTGTGTGTGAGTGGTGTGTGTCCCTTTTAACCAGCACACAGGGATGTGACTCCACTCCATCCCCAGAGACTGGTGCATGAAGAGCTGCAGCATAGCCTGGAGCTGTGAGATCTGCACACCAAGTAGTAGCACTAGGCATATCTCCGTTGTTCTAGTGAGATATTCCCACTAATTTAAGAGCCCAAAGGCATTTTTCTAGTGCACACAGCTTAACAGTTAGTAAACAATTAACTCCAAGCTGAAGAGTGAATGATTAACAAAGTCAGCCAAAGGACTTCCATATGGCAGATAAAAAGAGAGAGAAAATGTTTAACTTGTCACCAAAAATAAAATTACCTTAAAGGAGAGTCTGGTAATGTTTAGTTGCTTTGTAAGAAATACGTCTATATAGTGTTATCTCATTTTCTTCTATAGAAAGCTAGTGGCAATGAAACCTAAGTTAGCCTTTTTTCTCAGACTCATAAACATTATCACTGCTCACATTATCTGGTTACTGAAGAGAACCCAAAGGGAATAAAGGCTTTTAGAAATAAGATAAAATGTAAGGCATCACAAAATTCAGCCGTGAACTTAACTTGACAAAAAATTTCCTTGTGACAGCAGTTTCTGCCATTTCTTCTCAGCATTACCCTTTCTCTGAGAGTAAATGAAGCATGCTGTGAAAATGCTCTGTCCCTTGCCATAAAGTCTCCGCAACAGTCTGTGGTTTCTTATGGCAAAGAATTTAAATTGTAGTTTGTAGTGTCATTGTGAATCCAAAGCAAAGATAACAGGTTGACTTCCCGTTTAAACATGCAAAAACAAGAAGCGAGTTGAACACAAGTAAAGTCAGTATTTTTAAGTGCCTGATCAGAGAAAAATGACCTGCTTGTCGAAAGCATGAGCAAAGTAATCAGCACATTAATTGTGTCCAGAAAGTGAAAGATTGCTGTCTGGTGCCACTTGGCCTTTTCCAAACAACAAGAGATAAAGTGAACTTTCCCAATTCCAGAGGCAAAATGAGGTATTTACACAGGAGGAGCAATAGCCTAATTAAGAGCTGCTTTATTGCTGAACAAATAGATCCTCTCTGCTTTAGGGCATAATGAAGCATTGTCAAGTCAGTAATTGCATTGATGGAGTGGTTAAACTTGTGCTTCCTGTGGTGAAGGAATGACAGACCAGTAACTTAAAAAAACATAAGGTAAGGATTGATGTGAAATGTACAGAAACTAGTGAATAATGGGAAGAAGGAAGCTGACAAATTGTCAGCTGTCCTAACTGATCATAGAACACTAGGACAGTCAAAAAGGCAAAAGAAACATGAAATTCAAATCAGTTACAGGGAGCCCAGTTCACTTGCACGGCTCTTTGCCACGTGATACAATAGAGGCCAAGAGTTCAGAAGGATTGAAGATAGCACTAAAAGTGTGACCCTCCATCCAGGGTTTTAACATTGAGTTGGTTATTTTCAAAGAGGATTTTGGGAGGAGTTATAAGTCCTCATGTTCAAGGAGGGTGTTTGATTTGACACCAAGTTGGTTTCTGTTGTCAGAGGTATGGAGGATGTGTCTTGCTCCTCTCACTGGCATGCTGCTGAGCCACAGGGTGTATTCAGAACAGCCTGGACTTTCTCTAGGGCATCCAGAATCAAGTGAGGTCAGAAAATGTGTTGGACTCGCGTTTCATTGGGCTCCTCGTCATTTTTTAGGACCTTTGCAAACACCTTTGCATTGCAGACAGGGATAAAAGATTTCAAAGCTACAAATGATAAAAAAGGAGCAGAAACCATTGCCAGGAAATACTGATTTAAAAGCTCGTGGAGTCTCAGTGGCATTGCTGTAATAAATTATTCACTGTGATTAGCAGACTGTTAAGGACTACCTGCTGACTCCTTCTGCTCTGCGCTTTTATTTCTCTTCCCGTTGCTGATCCTTCGTGCTTCTTGGGTTATGGACTTGGCTGTAAACTGAACCAGTCTCCAGGTCATAGCGGGTTCAACTCATTTTATAGTGCAGTAATTCAGTCTTGGTTTAGTATTTGGAAATATGGAGCACGGAGGAGGGAGACATATATAACACGAGGCTCCTTACCACGCTGTTTCTTCTCATAGAGAGAGGTTGCTCACCCAGTTTCCTTCCTTATCAAAATGTAAGACCCAGACCGGTGACTGCTGAAGAACAGACACAGTTTAAAACCTTCCCCTGCTGAAATGTCTTACTCCATCCCCATTAGACAGGAGACTGTGTTCTCACCAGCACCTTTTTTACTGCTGCTTGCCTTCAGTTTGGAGTTTGTACCATCCAGCACCAGGCACTTCCCCTTTCAACACCCACTACTCCATGCCTTACCACTGTGCCAAAGAGCTGCCAAACACACTGGGAGCTGAATAAATGACATCAAAGCACACTGGGCTGGAAAGCAGAATTTTGTCCCTGACACTGAGAACTTCCACAGGATTTGGCTGGACATGCCACTGGGCTGTGATTCAGTGAACATTTTTTTTGGCAGCAGTATCAGCTGAAGTGGCCTTCAGCACCCTCCTCCCCCACTGAAATCCTGCCACCACTGCTCACTTCCTCCCCTGGGCCCCTTCCTCAGCCATCCTGGTATAATTGTGCGGTTGGGAAGGAAACTGCTCCAGAGAAGGGATCAGACTGGCTCAGCACAACCCAGCCATAAAAAATGGTCACTCTTAACCTCGATCAGTTCCCAGTCCCATTCACCATCTGACCCACAATCAGTATCCTACAGCAAAGCTCTAGGAGCTGGATATGGATACAGTCTGCATAAATCACTGCAGCCAGAGAAAGAAACAGCATTAACCTACACAGTGGAGCGAGACAAGAGCTTCACAGCTCAGAATAAGTTGGAAAGAGTTCAGCTGCATGGAATTTGTCATGGTTGAACCAGGATGAACAGTTAGGTGTAAGGTCATCATCACCACTTTTTCCTCCTCATAAAAGCTGGCAAAAATTTGCTTCAGCGTCTCTCCCAAACAGGGCTGATTTCAGACAGGTGAGCAGATTGTCTAGATAAACCAACTTTCTAAAATCATGCAATAGGCATGCTCAAAATTTCCATTATGTAGGTAAATAAGTAGTTTGATCAACAACAATGCTTGCAAGCATTAATACATAGTCTAAGGCATTGCTGTTTTATAAGGAAACCAACACTGTTCTGGTGGTTTAGTGTGCTGTGGTGATACCATGAGACATATAGTTCCCAGGGTTTTCTGTGAGAATTTACACTCAGAATTTGCGTTCAGAAAAGACATCATAGAGCATGATGTCCCATCCCATGATCTAGCCAAGTCAAGCCCATGGCTACCATTAAATATAGGAGTAGTCCCATCAAAATAAAACTCCCTTCTCTAAGTGCTTTGTCGTATTCAGGTCTTAAGGAGTAATTCTCTGTAAAAGCAGCAGCCAAGTCTTAAATGATTCTGCAGCACAGCAGGAACTTCAACAAGATGCAAAGACAAATCACTCTGACAGCACAAAGTGAAACAAATTGGACCTCAGAGCCCTGGAGTTAGGGTGGAGATCTGGAGCGAGATTGAAACCTCCTTGAGCACTTGTGCTTGGCTCTGAAGTGGTAGCAGGCTCCTTCACACCCCACCCTGCTCAGATGCTGTCTCTTAGCTCACCAGGGCTGCTCCGAAGGCCTGGACACTTTCATCACCGGATGGAGCCAGGCAGGGATCCCATTACTTGGTGGCTGTGGGCATGAGGCACCTTTAGTCAGTGGTCTGGCCAGGAGGCTCAGAAGGTCGAGCACTGCAGCCATCACCATGAGAGTGGGATTGCTGCTGCCATGGCACCTCCTATGCAGACACCCAGTACCACGGGACTATTTTCAGTCACACAACCTTATTCACAATGTGCATTGCCACAGCAGCATGGGATGGGAATTGTGATTCCTGTATTTTGGTTCCAAAACAGAGGTACTTTAGCCAAGCCACTGGAGAAGACATAAGGATCCTTAGGAAAGAGGGTAGCAGTAATGATTTGTGGGCAACACAAATCCTTCTAGGGTGCCACAGCTGATTCATAGGCTGCAGACTGGGCATCCTTTATTTAATACATAGTATATTGTGCCAGAAAGGAGAGCTCTTCAATGCAGAAAGATCCAGTCACTTTGATGGGCTTGCAGAGAATAAAAGGGAGAAAGTTTAACTTAAACCAATCAGGAAAGAAAGGTTCTTTGTAGACCTGTTGATTTAGACATACACAGCATGGTGACAGCAATGGAAAATCTAACAGCAGCTACCAGATACATATGTGCAGTGAAAGTGGATTTGGTTGTATATGAAGTCAAAGTCTGATCTCCCAGTCTGTGTACAGTTACAGACTCAAATATCAAGTTGCATTATGTAGACAAATAATGCTTTGTCCAAATAGCAGCTCTTCCCTCTCTGATCTGATGCTCTGCTGTCTCTCTGAGCCAATAAGCCACTTTGAAATTTAATAGGGAATTGTGTTTCCATAATGGAAATGAATGCAGAGTGGTTATTATAGAGACCTAGATGTAATTTGTGTTTGGTCAAGCCAGAAATGTTTGCTGGGGTGGTGTGGTCCCACAAGAACAGCACGCAGCAAAAGGGATCTCAAATTGGACCAGAAATTGTTTGTCTGTTTGGCAAAAAAAGAGGCCTGAAGCCTGAGGCGAAGAAGTAATTAGATAGTGAGCTGGAATTGCTGACAGACCACTGAAAGTCCCGCTTAGCCAAGCCATTCTCTCATTCCATGAGGGAAGGGAGGACTGCAAGCCTCTGGGAAGATCATTGGTAGGGCTTTTCCCACATCAAATCACACAGGAAATCTTTTATATTTGTTTTGAGAAGAAAAAAAAAATACCCCAAGCTAATAAAAATAAAGGAATGAATGGAAGTGTGGCAGGATGGAGGACTAAGTTACTGCGTAGCAGCATCCCCATCTCATGACCCAGGGGCACCCTCAGCAGTGGGTCACACTAATTCACAGGTGACAGCCCATGGAAATCTCTTGGTAAATGTGACCCTGAAACAAGAGCCCATTTGTTTGAGCTAAGATGGTGCTGTTCTGCCTGGACCAAATCCTTCCTCCTTCACTCTAACTAGTTTGACAGAGGTATGATTGATGGGAGCAGGGTCGGTGTCACGTTCCACCGCGGGGAACGATGGAGAGTTCTTTTAAAAATGGATGGTCAGGAACGAAATGAAGGCTAACAAGGCAAACCTTGTATCTGAGAACCATTTATTGGGAACAAAAACCAGAAGGAAAAGGAGTTACGCGAGCCAAAGACGGCTAGAAGAGACAGAAAAGAAGAAAGGAAAATGGAAAAGGACTGGGGGAGAGGAGAGAGAGGGGACAAAGGGGAAAAGAGGGCGTTACCCGCAGCGAGTCAGGGCAGTGCTGTCCAGGCGGGGGCTGTGCACGCTGCCTGTGAATGGGCTGGGTCTTACCGAGCCTGCGTGGCTCCAGAGGGGTGCGGCTCCACAGGCGACGGCACCGGACACGCGGTGAGTGGGCACTCGGATGGGAACCCCAGGACCCTGGACAGGGTCGCGGTGACCGGCTGGATCAGGCGCGGCAGGGTTGGATGCAGGCAGCCCAGGCGAGGACGCGGGGCGAAGCGGCAAGGCTGCGGTCAGGGGCACAGGAAGGCAGCACAGGTGCGAGGGCGAGCCAGCGAGGGCAGGAGGGCCGAAGGCAGGCTGGAGCCAGGGCAAAGGAGGGGGCAAGCGAGCCAGCAAATGATCAATAATAAGCCCCACGAGCCCTGACGCGGTTGGTTTTTAAACGCCCCGGCGCCTCCCAAAGCCCGCCCGCTGACAGGGAACCATTGGTCCCGTCCAACCTTCCTGTGCCGTCCACTGCTGGAGACCTCCTCGCCACCTGAGTGGAGAAGCCCCCTGCAGTGTCTCCTGCTGCCTGCCTCATGGGAGGTGTTGCCAGGCGAAGTCCTCCCAGAGACAAGGCTGTTTCTTGCCTCCTGCACGTGGCACATGTGTACCCCTCCTCCACATGCCTCTGACAACCATTGTTGAGGCATAACAAAACTGAATTGGCTCCTCACAGTTGGCTTGAGGCAGAACACAAATCCACGCCCGGAAACCATGGCCCCACTGAAATCACTGGGACAAAACTACCATTGACTTCGCTGGAGCTGTGATTTCCATAGAGTTTAAGGGCAAAAAGGGACCACTCACAACCTTCACTCTGACCTCCTGCATAACTCAGCTCCTAGAATTTTGCTTGCTGGTTTGTTCAGTGGAGTGAATTACATTTCCGAGGAGGAATTCTTTTTGTTATGTTTATTTTGTCTTTAAACTGCAGGACGAAAGACTTGGGAGTTTGTAGCTGCACTCATGCAAGCTGTGTGAAAATACTGTCATTGTTTTAGTTCCATTGTTTAATACCAGTTTTAGTATTAGGATGTCATCCAGTACTGGCTCTTGCCCATAGCGTAGGCGAAGGAAGGGGTTGCATTTGGGCTGTTAGAAATGTACCACATTATTTCTCTGCCTTTCCTAGAAGCCATTCAGAGCATCCAGTCTGGGTGGTAGTCCATGCATTGGGAGGGATGATTGTTCCTTCTGCACAGTGTGATTTAACAAGGCATTAATCATCTAGGAAGCGGCAAGACTTGAAGGACTGGGAGATGCCATATAGGTCAGGAAGTCCAACAGCAATTACAGTTGGTCATTCATTAGATATTTAGAATCAAAGAAAAGTATGGGTCAGAAAGGCCTCTGGAGGTCTCTAGTCCAACCTCCTGCTAAAAGTTGGGCCTTCAGAGTTTGATCAGGTTACTCATGGCCCTAGTGTTTGACCGCCTGCACTGATTGTTTTGGGGTTTGAGGTTTTAACTTAGGTATCTTCTAATAATTTCCCTTGGTGCAACCCTGCAGCCTGTGTCTATTGTCTCTTATACTTTCGCTGGGTGCCTCTGAGCAAAGTCTGTCTCCATCTTCCTTGTAAATCCCGTTTGGGTCATTAAAGAGAGCTAACAGCAGCTAGATCTTCTGTAGAATTCTGCAGATGGTTTGACTCTGAACAGCCACCAAGCATGATATCTGGAACCCTTGAGACTGTGTGCATTCAGCCTGTGCCCCATCTCAGGTGATTCAGCACACAGAAAAGAGAAAGAAAATGAGACTCCTGGGCACTTATATTTGGTTCTTAAGAGATCAAATGCAGAATGGTTCACACTGTGTCCCCACAGTGTGTCCAGCCATAGCGCACGTTCCCAAGTTCAGTGCTGAGTCTGCCTCTTCTGGGCACAGCAGGCAGAAAACAGTATCAGGGACCCCGTACCCCAAGCTCAGGATCTGGAATTATTCCAAAAGGTACTGTTTGGGCATGTTTCTCTAGGTACCATAGTCCAGACAACATTGTGCACCAACCTCCAGTGCTGGCCTTCAGCAACTCCCTCTGTCCTGTGCCTGAGCTGAAGGGCAACACAGGAGCAAGCAACAGCCTCATTACTGCCAGGGGTTCCCAAATATATGGTGTGGTACTTCCACTGAACACTCAGGCAAAGCTCCCTGAGCACAAAGGGACAGAGCACAGCCCAGTGCACTAACTCAGGCCCCGACACCTCTCCAAAGTCCAGGTCTCCCAGGCCATGAGTGACCAAGCCAGAAGCAATCCCTGATATTTCATTCACAAAAACACATTCCCTTCTTTATCAGGAACCTCCAGCATTTTTCAAATACTCTGACGCTGACCCTGCCTCCTGGCGTGTGCAAACTCCACAGCACCAGCCTCATGGTCAATAAAAATGGTAAAAAATCCTTCAGACTCACATGGCTGAAATGGATGCAGATCCCTGGGCCTCCTCTCCTCCAGGCTCAGCTTAATTAAGGACCAGCCAGCAAACCACAAGTGTGCTCACAAAAGAAGCTTGCGTCTGAAGGGCTTTGACTGCAGCTCTTTGTAACTAGTCACAAACATCTGGTGCCTGGCAAGCTTGCCTGCCTTTTGGAAGGGGTTTCCAATGAGAAAATTCCTATAGCTTGCACCTGAATTCTCCGCAGCGCACCATGCAGCACTCGGGTCTCTCTCCTGGCTCCTCTTTAAGCTGCCAGCTCTGTAGAAGCCGTTTCTGGCACTGGTTTCCCCATCATGGCCTCCCCACCCACCCCAACACATTTTAAACAGTGCACGTGGTCTGACAGGGAACAGTTATTCCCTTGAATGTTCACGGGTTGATAAGCAGTTTTTCAAATTCAAGTGATAGTGTCAGTTCCAGTTTTATTGGCACGATGAAACAGAGACCATGGTGGGCACAGGGCCCTTGGAGGAGGAGGGAGTAAGGGTAATTCTTTTCTCCTCTTTTACTAGCCCCTTTCACATGCATGTGTGAGTGTGCAGCTGTGCTCAAAAGCCAGTCTCCAGGATACTTCCTTAAGTATCTGTTGAAGATTAAATCATCTCATGTGCAGCCTGTAATGATGGCCACTACCAAAAATTGTTCCCATCTGAAAGCTGCCCAGTGCTGCATGATCCAAAATGTGCTGCTGACCTCAGAAGAAAACCCAGCGGGCAAACCACCACATCACAGAGACGTGGCCCTCTGCAGCACCGCTAATTGTCCCCTTGTCTGCAGGCACCAAGTGAAGGCAGCTACTCAAGGGCAGGGGAACTGTGCTCTAAGCTTGTGTTAATGATTTACTTTCTCCTAAGCCCCATTTCCAGCGTGTTTGGGGAGATGCTGTCCCAGTCCCTGCTGAGGTACTCTTTGTCCAAGGGTCACTGCACCTCTGCTACAATCCCAGTAAAACCAATACAAATTGTCCCACCCACAAGTGCAGGCATTGGATTCGACCCAGCAAATTAACCAAAGACAATCATAAGCCAAATAACCCAGAACCAGACCCAGCCTCGGTGCAGGGAGAGGAAAACCTGCCATGAACCTGGATGCTTTGACTCAAACCAGCCCCAAAACCAGCATGCATCTGTTGTCACTGCATTTCCACAAGACCCTGTTGAAATTATGACCAGCTCCCTGCTGTGGCTCTATTCCCCAGTGAAGGTTGCAAGCACCAGCATGGTACAAGGATCTTGATGGGTAAAAATTATGCTTCCATTTAGCAAGATCCACTAATGGCACCTTGTGCATCTGTCACTGCATTAACAACATCAATTTGAGGCTGTGCATAAGGCGGGCAACTGGTGAAGGGAACAGCTTGCTTACATTAGGAGGTCTGGCTGAAGGGGGACCTTCAGCTTTGTTTCTCTGGAGGGATTGTGATCAGCTAACAGGGAAGTGGATACTTTCTTGTGGGTATTCACATTTTTGCAGATTGGATTCCTTTTGTATAAGAAGGGAGAGACCTCTCAGATCAATGTGGGAAAAAGGAGTGGGAGACTGCAGAATAATACTTGGGGAGCAAATGGAGCACAATTACAGCAATGGTAAAACACACATGTACGTTCTGGAGAGCAGAGCTATGGAGTAAAAGACAAAAACTCCAGTTGCGGAGTCACTTTCACCCCCTCCCTCCCAAGAGTCTGGATTTGCCTCCTTCTGTGCCCTGCCAAGGAAAATAAAAAAACTAAATATAAAAATTCAGCAATCTGGGGAGCTGCTCCAGTGCCCAAAACGTAGGTGTCTAATGCTGTTTTAGGCACTGCTGGTGATCCAAGACATCTGCGTGGGCCTGGCAGATACAGCACCGGACCTATGTCAGGCTCCTTCCCACCCGGGGCAGCAGCCAGGGGCCAGGCAGGGAACCTTGGGGCATGGAAAAGGGCACTCTATGCCTACATTTGGGCGTCTGAACAGCTTCCCCAGAGCCCTGTGTGTTTGGACAGTTGGAGTTAATCATCGAAGAGAAACGAGAAACAGAGCTTCCGTTAGCAAACAGCACTGGGAGATTTGGTAGCAGAGAGGGTAAAATAGAAAAGGATCCAAGTACAGGGGACCGTCCGGCAGAGTCAGAGGGGGAGGATGGGCAGGAGAGCATCCAAATAGAGCAGCTGCCAACAGCTCGGAAAGGCTTCAAATTCCTCCTGCGCCACGCCGAAGTTTAGTCATAAATGACAACAGGGGACCTGGGGACAGAGGGATATTTTCTGAAGGGTGTGATCTGCTGACTTTTTAGTCTTATATGTTCCACATGTCTGAGTGCCTCCCAAACACGTCTTCTGTACATGCCGTACAGCACAGCCGTGTTGTCCTCCCCGCCTTGCAGACGGGCATCTGGAAGCATGGAGGGATGTTTTCAGCTTGACCCCAGTTGTTGTCTGTGGGAGTTTAGGCCCCAAACTTCCTTTTCATGCCTTTGAAGCCAGGCGCTTAAAGAGGAGTCAGACTTCAGCTCCCAGCTTAACCCTTTCACCCCGTGTCTGTCTTCCCTCAGTGGGTAAAATAGTGGGTGTTTCTGTGCTTCCTTTGGTGTTTACAGCTTTTATGCAGCAATTAATATTTTCAGTGGAGGAATAAAATAACCCCCTAAGGACAATGTAACTCAGCCTTTCAGACTTCTTATCTCTCCTGGCCCCCTTCTTCCCCTACCCCCTGCAATGTGGACAGCCCCAGAATATGGGGCAGCTCAGTGCCCT
>VWZT01003061.1:272666-321830 GCA_013397055.1 Pachycephala philippinensis
ACAAATTGCAACAATCTTGTTGACATTTGGTGCTGAACAATGGCCATGCCCTAGTGTGGCCAGTTATGGAGCTGGGCTGGCTGTTGTTTCTTACTGGAGTAATGTTAATGCTTTGAAGAGGTCCCTCACACTAGGGGCACTGCATGGAGCTTGTTAGTCTGGACAATAACCTGAATGTGTTTTCCTGTCAGTATTTTCTTCCAGCTTCTCATGACAGCCCATTTAAGCCATGTCCTCACCGTGTCTTGTTCCAAAGCTTATTGCTGATTTGTGAAGGCCCCTTCTGGCTTCCTTTAGATGCTAGAAATGGTCTTTAGCCTTTGAGCTTTTCAGCAGGTTATTATGGTGGCATTTCTGAAGGTTTCTTATTGTATGTGGTAAAACAGTGACTCCATACATCCTTTGTTTAAGATAGAAAAATGTGCATGGCAAAGCAGAGAAAAACCCAAACAACAGGAAGCGATGCCAGAATTGTACCCACTTAAGAATGTAAAAAGTACAGCAGTGAATACTGTGCCAGATTGCTTCTATTCTTGTATAATAATCCAAGTTTGCTGTGGAGGCCTGTTTCCTGCCACAGCGAAACGTCTTTTTTCTTCTGTGAGCTTTCAAGAGGTGTTAGATCATTACTAACTCCTGTGTCCACCTCCAGTCCAAGATTCATGCTGCAAGAAGCCTGAGTGAGATCGCTATTGACCTGACCGAAACTGGAACCCTAAAGACCTCAAAGCTGGCCAACATGGGGAGTAAAGGCAAAATTATCAGCGGAAGCAGCGGGAGTCTTCTGTCGTCAGGTAGGTCCTTTGTCCTGTGACTGGAAAGAATATGGTGGGAAGGGCCATGGCCATGGTGTAATGGGGAGCAGCCAGAAGCTGCACTGCAGAAATGAAAGTCACTTCCCTTTAGCCTTTCTGTCTGTCCAGGTGGCAGTCCATCTCTCAGCACGTTGCTCCACAAACAGCACAGGCAGCAGCCTCCCCCTCTTTTTACCACCACTCATTTCCTCACTGACTCCAGGATGTCATCTCCAACCTCTCAATTTCCAGCTGAAACCTGGTCTCTCTTCACAATTTCTACCTTAACCATCCCGTGGTATCCAGCTCATCCTGAGGCAGATGGGTTTGTGAAGGAGTGTCCAGCCAGTGCAGCTCACAAGGGGAACTGAGGCTGAGAACTGGTGATGCTCCTCAGCATTGTTGAGATAGGATGTCTTCTTCACAGAGTGTGCATCTGCTTTGCCTTTCTGTTGCTGGAATTTGGCTGCTGTCCCAGGCTCAGCAGAACTATTCCCTAGCACTCTACCAAACTAGTGCCAGGGTCCGGGAGGTTTCTTGTTGTGGCTTAGAGCACTTTCCTGTGTGAAGAAGATGTAATCTGTGAGAGAAACCCAAGGAAAGGTGATGCAGAGGAGAGCTAGAGCATGAGGAGAGGAAGGACTGGAGAAGGGGGGTCAGGAGGTTGTCTGTGACTCTTTGGTACTCTTCTGTCAGTCTGAATCGGGCAAGCTGTGTGTAAAACAGTGATAAATGTCACTGCAGGCGTAAAGCAGGGGTTGATAATTTAGCAAAGAGCTCGAAGCTTAGGTGAGCTCTTCAGGAGGGCAATGTTGCTGGTATCACTGTAATTAACAGTTTCAGACAATTAAATACCTTCTGTTAAGCATCATATCAAGTTATCAAAACCAAATGTGTTGAGATGTGTAACAGCACAGAATAACCTTCTTACGCTCGGACAAGGGAAGAGCCCATCTAAGAATGCAAATGCTTTAAAACTGAACCCACACTGATGCAGTAGATTAGCTTTGCATCACTGTATCCTTCATGTCTCTTAAAAGCCACACTTTCCTGCTTGGTAAATGTTCAGCAAGGGGTTAAAATGTGCAGTGCTTCCAGAGCTGCTTGCTGTGCAATTCCTTGCCTTGCCTGCAAACAGAGTTGCCTTTCTGCTCCTGAGGTCTTCCTGACAAAGTATACAATCCACTGTCTGTGCCTCCCATCGCTTAGGGAGTTGCAGAAGCTCAGCAGCTCCCAGATTGGTGTCGGGTTGTTGGAACTCTTTGTTTGTTTGGCATTTTTTCCAGGTCTCCTGCTGGAAAGTAAATAACGTTAAGTACCCCAAGAAAGTTTAAGGTCTTTCCAAGATCTCAGCCTCCTGGGCACCATTCCCAAGTTTGTGAGAGCTACTTGGTAGTAATCCTGTTTCCCTGTTAATACATGGACTTTTTGTGTTCCTGGAAAAAAAAAAACACTGGGGTCTGCTTCTGCTCTTACACCTGGAGAGAGCAGTAGCCAGGTGAAAGCCAGTAGAAAATCAGGCCCAGAAAAGCTGCTGTGGAGCCAGCATCAGGGTTAAGTGGATGGAAATTCCAAACTGGGAGATGCCCATGCTTTTATTTCTGTACGTTTGTGCTCCCTGAACCTTTCTGGCGGAGCACAGGATTTGTGCACTCATCAGAATTGCACTAGTGACTAGACCCACCCAGAGTTCATTGACCAGGTGAGTCATTTCTTCAGTCCTGGGTGGGTGGATCTGCCTGCCTGGGTGCCTTCATGGGACTGTGTGAACCTCTGTTTCTGTCAAGGTGCTGCTGGTGGGCCAGGCGAGCACGGCTCCCTCCGTGTTCCTTTCTTCAGAGCTGTCTGTTACATCCTGCCAGCTCTCAGGACAGGGCTCTCCCCAAAATGTTGAGGAGAGCTGAAGGGTTTGCTTACTGCTGTGTGCCTTTCAGCAGCTACAAGCAGCTGCAGGAAAGTACTGAGAGAAGATGTCTGGCAGAGGTCAGGTATGAGGGAATTGGAAACCCTCAATTGCTTCCACCCAATCACTGAGACCCTCTGCTCCAAGAGCCCCTTCCCTCGAGCCTGGCTGGTGGAGGTGGCCCATCCCTGTCTCACTGGATGGGAGGGGGCACTCATTGCCTGTCCTGCTGGGCACAGTCACTGGCTCTGTCCCAGGCTTTGTGTTTCCTCCCATTGTGCCAAAGATTATCGGCACACAACCACAACAATGGCAGGTTATCGCAGTACAGCCTGCACACTGGAGAGAATAAGTGCAAATGATTAAGTGGCCACAGTAGACTTCCAGGCTATAAATACCTCAAGTGACTCGAAATCATAAGGTCAGGACTGAATCTCTGTTTGCCCCCACTTCCCTACTATTCCCAGTCCTTTTTTTCCTGAAAATTATTTGTAGTCATTTCCTCCCTCCATCTCACTCCTCCTCACTGGAGGGGCTGTCAGCACCATGAGGAGCATGCCAAAACTGGCATGTCTCCCCTGGGCTTGCAGCAAGTCTGCAAGGAAAAGTTTGTTGTTGCTTCCAGCTGTCACACTGTCTGGAGGAGATCCTGCTGTGCAGTATGAGGCAGTCGCTGCCCCACATCACTTACAGTCTCAAGAGACAGCAGAGGGGAGATGGAGTCTTACAATGGGAAGTGGCTTCCTCATGATCACAGCAATTCAAGACCAAAGCTTCAGCTCCTCCATTTTTCCCACGCTCTTGATCTCAGTCTGTCCACTGCAGATTTGTAATTTTGATACCCAAGTCCATTTCTGACAAGCTGACTCTTGAATTTGTCCTCATTTTGGATCTAAAGGGGCCTCCCTAGGACAATGGGCTGCTGTGATTTAGCTCAGGGGTCTTCTGCTCAGGATCCATGGCCCGTCCTTGGACATCTGGGGTAAGAGTTGCCCATGAATGAAAGCTCTGCTTTCACACGGGCAGGAACCAAATCAAAGCCAGCAGAACAGAACCAAGTTGGGTCTAAGGTGGATTTTTTCTTTGGAGTCTGTGCCATAAGAGCTCTGCAGGTCTCCGAGCTCATGAGGAGCCCTGTAGTCACTGGGTTATTGTTGGACTGAACCCCAGACCACCTTCTTCATCTCTGTAGGCCAAGGAGGCACCCCAGAGGAGCATCTCTGCTCTAGCGGCACATTCAAGGAGCCTCCAGCCCCTGAGCCCCATTCCCTCTGCAGTGGTGGAGGTTTCCTGTGCAGGGGCCTGTTTACGTTTGAAAACGCCGCAGCAGAGTCCAGCCAGCCAGTTCCCAGGGCCCGCCGCTGTATCCGGCAGAGCCGTGTCCCAGCTGGACCGCCCCGGCAGGCGTTGGAGCGGATAAACAGCGCCCGCGTGGCCCACGAGCGCGAGGGCTGGCGAAGACGAGTCGGCTGCAGGATATCTGAGCGCATCCTGTGTGGAGCAGCTCCGGCTGGGCTCCCGCACGCCGCGGAGGAAATCCTATGTGTCGGGCAGAGACCAGAGATAGGGGCTGTCTGGGGCTGCTGCTTGTTGTGCGCTGACATCCTGGCGCGGTGAGTCAGCCTGGGCTCTGGCACGGAGCGAGCGTGGGGGAAACTTCCCTCCCTGCTTGGGGGACAGCCTTCCACGGGGACCTCAGCCAAATGCCAGCGAGCTGGAGCCAGCAGCCGGATGTAGCATGAAGGGTTTGCCATATTTAGATGTGTTTTTCCTGGAGCAGGAGACTTGAGGAATGAGAAAGAGGAGAGATGCCTGGATGCTTTTGCCTTGCTGCTGCTGCTCAGCCACCTTGTTGCATCTTCTCTCCCTCACAGTTGGTGTCACCAAGACTTGGCTCCCTCTTCAGTATCCCATCTGTCCTCCCTGCTTGTTTTCATCCTTCTCATTTTCCAAGCTGACTCCACTCTACTACAATAGATGGAGGAAATAGGGACAAACAATGAGGCACTGGCAGGGCTTTTCTCTCCAAAGTGGTGTCTGGTCTCATCCCTTTGGCAGGCTTTAAAGCAAAGCTTGTCTTGGACCCCAGCAGACCTGTACCTGCATAACACTTGACCAGATCCTTCAGGGGTGTGACCTATGTGCTGCATGTCCCCATCAGCATCACCAAGACTGTCTTGACCTCACCAATACAGAAGTGAGCAGAACTCAGCCTGTTAGCATTGGTGAAGTTCAGCCATCAATTCTGTTGGGGAAGTGAGTTGGACAGGGAGGACCATGTTCTCCCTGTGTTTCTCAACTCATGTTCTCCTGAATGTCAGTGGATGAAGAAATCACCCAGAGAGGCCATGTGGGTGTCAGAAGATGAGTACTGTTTCCACAAATTAGTAGGGTATTAAGCGACGTTTAGGTCACCAAGACCTGTGTCCCATCCTGTATGCTAAGGAAGAAAGGGCACATACACATAAAAACAGCCCCCAGTTCAGGAGGTTCCTGGTGCTCACCAGAGAGAAGGTCCTGTGCCTGCTACCTGGTGTATTTTCACAACCCTTTTTCTTTTAGGAACATCAAATTGTTCTGCAGAGGTGTGTGTTAAAATGCAGAGTTTGGTAAATCCTTGCACTGCAAATGGGAAGGAGGCTGAAAAATAATTTGCACAAAAAGGTTCAAATACCATACAGGAAAATTAGATATTTCAGCAACATTTCTCCCATTTACTGCATTAGGAATTAACCCATAAACACCTGAGAAAGCCTCCCATTTCTGTTGCAGCAGGAGCCTCTTGTGTTAGGACTGATCTCTCAGGAGTGATTTTTCTCTGTTGATGATCCCCTTTGGAAGGCACTGGGCAGCCATGACTCAGTGACCATATCTAATAAGGCTGATTTAAGGTAGTATCTGCTTGATTGGTTTGCTTTGTGCTGGTCTTTGATTATTTCTTGGTGGTTTTTACAGTATTTTGATTTGTCCTGACATTTTTGGGTCAATTACCACTCGATTTAGAAGTGGATCTGTGATCACAGGCTTATTCAAGGTGGAATTGATACATATTTATACATAAAAAACCTCTAATGGAAGCCGTAGGCACCCAGCAACACAAAGCAATGTTCTCTGCTCATTTACAGTCATCTCATACAGGTGTGGTTCTCTTGACTGATCAAGTTTTCATTTGCTTTTCACCCACGAGAACAAGGAGAGAATCCAGACAATAAAAATCTAATAATACACTCCAAAATAATTCAGCTTTTAAATAAAAATTTAAGAACAAACACTAGTGCCAGTGAGTGGATGACTGGTTTCAGCTTCACTCAGAACATGACAGCGCACTTCCAGGTCCCCTCCAATTCCTTTGCTTTTTGGGAGCAGTGAAAAAGATGGCAGAATGTGCACTCAGTGAAGAAAATGTGCACCAGTGGCATCAGGGTTGAGACCAGCATGGTTCTCTCACAGGGAAAGCACAGCTGGAGCAGATGCTGTGAACTGTCTGTGCTTGATTTGGGTCCGTACCAGCTCAGCCAGAAGCCTTTTGTTTCCTTCCTGTGGGCATACCCCGAACCAGCACAGGTGTCTGGCCAGGCTGTTCATGTGCTTTTAAATGTTTCTGTGTAGCTGCTGTGGCAACCCACACAGCAAAAAGGAACAGCTTTTAAAAATAAATCCGAGGCTGGCGTGGAGGTATGGTGTAGACAGAGGAAGGAAAGGGGAAGAGCAGTTGAAAGGAAAACACAGGTCATTAAAGTTGTCATAAAAGAAAAAAGAAAAAGGTTCAAAACATCTGCTGGAATCATGAGCAACTTTTTACCGGGACTTGGCAGTTTGTTGACAAGTCCATGAAGAAATTCAGCAGTTCAGTTTTGCTAGTAACTGCTCACTAGGGTTACTATTAAGAATTACTAAGTGCTGGAGAGGAGTTTCCCTGCCAGTGCAAATACAGGGCTCCTCCAGAACGTCCCATCAAGTTCTTCCAGCACAGACGTGTCTGCAGAGTTGAGTTTTGTTGCTTTATGAGGGCAAACACAAACGAAATGAGGATGACTACAGCAATTAAATGAGCGTCTTACCGTGAGGTTCTCCTCCTTTGTCTGGTAATGCTCAGCCTGGCTGACCTTTAGAGAGATCTCTTCCACCACCCCCACTTCAGGACAGCCCAGTAAAAGGTGTAAGGAAGCAGAGTGGTGTTTCTTTGAATAAATGCCAGCTACCTTCCTCTATGAAAACTGCAGAAAATACTGGTGGAAAAGATCAGTGAGATTCTCTGCTCCCCCTGGGCCAATGCAGAACTGTTTTGTGGCAATTTTTGCCTCATAGCTTTAATGGTCTGCTGGAATAGTAGCAATGAAAGATGAAGCTGAAAGCACAAATTTCACTGTTTTGCTGCCAAAATAAAGAATTGCTCCCAGGTTCCTTCCAAAGCTCTGTGAAATTACAGCTTTTTCAACCTCCTTGGGCTGAGTGTTTTCACTGAACTCTTGGATGCCAAGCTGCAATCACATCTAGGAGCCCCCTCTAACCCCCATCTGATGACAGGTGCACAGAACATTCCATGTAGCATCCTGTTGTATCTGACTGCTGCAGATAATAAAGGTCTGCTCTCTCTGTGCCATTGCTTGAAAGGGGCAGGGAACAGGTCACTGCTGTAAGAAAATATTTCTATTGGTACACCAGCAACAAAAGGAGCGATAAGGGGACTATCCATCCTTTGTTGCATGTGAGGGAACAAAGTGACAAAGGAAGAGGTTACTTCATCGAGAAGTTCCCCTGAAGAGCTGAAATTACATATGTTGTTATGACATCTGAGCGACAGAGTCTGATTTAATGCACAGACATACTTCAGTGGGAGTTGCTGGTAATTGCCACTTGAAAAGCCAAGCCATTTGGACATGCAGTTAAATATCTCGACCTACATCTTCACAAGAAACAGCAACTACCCCAGAAGGAGCTATGATTGGGGTTTTTTGGTGTATTTTACAGGATTTTTGCTAGGTAATTTTGTTCCATTACAGTTTTTCATAGAACAGGCCCCGTAAGTGGATTGAATTACATGTTTGCTACTAGGATAATTGCAGTTCTTAAGAAGTAGGCTGTATTGTCAAATGGTTTCTCCTAGGCTTAATTCCCAAAAAATGCATCTCCAGGGCTTTGTAAACTGTACTGTTATTTGCCATTGGGAGCTTTCATGGGAATTGTGTGTGGGTTTCCTCTAAGATCTTTAGATGAATAATTTTGCTGCTTTTATTTTTCCAGATAATGATTACAAATGTCTTTATGTGCTCCACTGTCCAGTCTCTGACTGTTAGCTTAAACATTAAGGACTTGCTGTAAACAAACGTGGTTGGGTAACACCTGCTTCATGTCATAGTCCGATTTCTTTTTCGAAGGACTGCGTCCAGGCTTTGGTAAAATTACAAGCGCTGCAGATGTGTACTCTGCTGTCAGCTGGCCTAGTGAAATCATTGTTTATTGACAGGTTCCCAAGAGTCAGACAGTTCTCAGTCTGCCAAGAAAGACATGCTGGCTGCACTGAAGTCCAGGCAAGAAGCTTTGGAAGAGACACTGCGCCAACGCTTGGAAGAGCTAAAGAAGCTGTGCCTGCGGGAAGCGGTAGGCAGTGGACATTTTATAACCTGTAACACTTTGTTTCTGGCTGTGTTACAGCATGCTTGTTGTTTGGAGGTGGGGTGGGGTCAGGAGATGAGATCCCTTCCACAGTCACCTCTTACAAAACCCATTGTACAACGGCCTCAGGGAGATCCAGCTGTTTCAACTCCAGGTTGCAATGTCCAGGACTTTTTTTCCCCAGAGAAGGGGACCCCAGCTGGGTACTCAGTTGACTTGGGACTAGGAGGGTGCTCAGCATCCATGTCTGCTGTTTGAAATTGTGAATAAGCTGCATTCAGTAGGCTTCTTATTAACTTCGATGAGAATATTATGCTACCTAAATGGCATAGGAAGGCTGTCCTATGTGCTGGTCATCACTTCTCAGGTACTTTTGACTCCATTAGCAAAAATAACCCAAGGCTGGCACACTTCCTTCTTGGAGCAAGCCTGATTTTACATGCTTTTCTTCTCCAAGCGTGCTCTTCCATAGAGCACACAAGGTCTCATCTGCTCCATGTAGGTTGCCTTTATCCAGTCAGCTCTGGCCCTGCCAGTGTGGTGGCAGACCTTGCAAAGAGGAAACACCGTGGTCATCCCAGGACATGCGGGACAGCTCAGGACCTCAGAACTTTCCCAATCACCTGCCAGTTCGTTTTGGAATACGTTGGAGGCCATTTAGTGATGAGTTTAATGTTTGGGAAATCACAGCCCTGCTGCAGCTGTGTGTGGAGATTAGCAGCAGCATACTCAGGTCATTCAGAAATCCTTCCATGTTTACTAGGCCAGAGTATCTGATTTTAACAACAGATTGTGATGTGTAACACAACAGGAGGCTGGCTGCACACAGTGGCACAGAGATCTTTCAGTTCTTGCTTAGTATTCGATGTGTATCGACCTTTTAACAAAAATGGGAAAAATGGGTCACTGATTCAGGTCTCATTGCACTTTGTTTCAATTATTGTAAAGTTTTAATGCCAGAAAGAGCAAGTTGGGGAAAATACTCTCAACAAAGAATGTCAGCAGAAATCTCTGCTGCCCGTTCCCATTCTTTATTCCACAGGAGCAATCCCTTCCCACCTGAGAAGTCCTGGTTGATTTCAGCAAACAAGTTGTGCTGTGAAAAAGGTCACAGGACCAGATCCAATCTCATAAGTCCATTGAGCTGAGATCATCCACAGGAAGAAATCACAGCTCTTCAGGGGCTGACAGTCAAGGTCTGGAGGCTCTACTTGGCCCGGAGGAATTTACTACCCTAAGCTGACCCTGCCTGACTGCCGATGACTAATCCTTGCAGCAGCACCGGATGCAGGGGAAGATGTGCCTGTGCCACAGCTGCAGGAGCTCACAGCCCAGTGCCTTCCCTTTAACTCCAGCCCTGCTTTTGGTGCAGCCTCAGGCACTTCAGGAGCAACCAGGATGCAGGCAAAAGCTCCCACTGGGGTGTGGAGCTGGGGATGAGGAGCAATAACTCCTTAATGTGCTGTGGCAAGGCTGGCCAGAGCCCATCTGTCAGCACATTAAGAGCTGGTAGAAAGTGTTCGTGCTTTCCGTAGGTGATTTGAGAGAGGCAGTTAATGGACACTTGGAATCTGACCCTGTCTTACAACCCTACAGCTCATCCATCAGCAGCTGGTAGTTGAAAGCTTCCTCTCAGGCTGCCCTTCATCCTTTCTGCTTCAGCATGGGAATGGCCAAAACAGAGGAAGAAGGTGGCAGACCAGGAAATAAAAAAGAGTTAAAAGTGGGGGCATAATTAAGAAAGCATGGCCAGAACCATTCATAACGCTGGCATCAGGTTACTTTGGGCCATCACTACTCCAGTTACTTATTAATTTAGATTACGTTTCATGATCATGCCTTTGAATACTTTTTAGCTTGTGAAGGCAGCATGGTAGCCCACATTAATTTTGTCCTGCTCTGATCTTTACAGATTTTACAGCAGATTAACTCTTTCGCCACTGCCCTGCTTCATATTGATCTAGGAGTTATAAAGAAAATATCCCTGTTACCCCCGGGATAGAATACAGGAATCTGTGTCTCAATGCAGTGCTTAGAGCCACATCTCAGTAGAAGGACCACATTTTGAAAGAAAAACTGAAATAACCCCCCAGAACTGGAGGGGCAATGCAGAGTGAGCCTCTGAGACATTGCAGCCATGCCTCTCGCAACAGGGGGCTGTGCATGTCGATACACAGCTCTGCTGCAAACCCATTTTCCTGGGAGTTGCTTAAATGGAAGATTTGAAAAGGCCAGATCCTTGTTTCCTAGTGACCTGAAAAGAGTAGAAAGAAAAAACCCCATTAGGGAGTGGGGGAGAGGCCAGGGCAGGCAGGGACTGGGCTGTGCACCCACACTCACATTAAGGTCAGCTGTTGTTCTTTGGGATTCAGATGATTTAGGTTACTCTGCCAGCTGGATCCTCTCAAGGCTGATGCTAAGGAACACAAAAGCCTTTTGTCCTGCATGGGGAGACTTTTGAGTACAAGGAGTCGGGGCTGTGCTGGTAGTCAGGCCCCTGCCTTTTTCTGTAGGCAGTTCAATGCCTTCAGTTCAGATGTGTGTGCCTGTATTGTGTAGTCCAGGGGAAAAACCCCGCAGCATTCACATCAGTTGTGGTGCTTGCTGCTTCTTGTGTTCCACATATTCCGAAATTCTATGGGATTTGCTTCAGATTTTGAACAAATCTTTGCAAACAACCCCATCAGTCTGACAGAGTATCAGCTAATAATTGCTCCGAAGCTGCACATGACATCAGTGGGGTTTGGAAGGCACTCTAATGCATGAAGTGTTATCAGACAGGTAATGAGGTACCAGGCACTGCTTTTAGTGGCCATTTCCACTGCATTCCTCTCAGACACATCATGAATCAGGTGGGAATGTTTTTCTGTGCAGGTCATAACCTGCATGGCTGTTACCATTGCGGCTTTCTGACTCAGCAGACCTGCATCCTGCAGGAAGGCTCTCGGGTCTGCTCACCCCTCTCAGAAGCAGCTCAGCAGATAGGAGCTCGTGGTTCCTGCTCACCCTGCAGCAGAGATGAAAGCTTGTGTGCTGCAGCCTGCTCAGCCTCAGGCCCTGACGCCCTAGGGATGGGCACCACTTACAGACCTGCCCAGGGCAGGCCACAAAGATCTGTATTCATGCACAGGTTAGAAAAAAGGTCCCCACCCTCAGTGTCAGGTTCTGAGTTTGCAGGGCTGGGTGCTCTCCTGTGTGTTTATCAGCTGGCTGAACTGGATATGTTGTTAATGAACGCCTGTCATTTTAGGGTCACACAAGAGAGGTGTTGTGCTTTGCTCTGCTGCAGGGTTTCCCAGAGCACTAACAGCATTTTCTGCTTACAGGAGCTCACAGGAAAGCTGCCACGAGAATACCCCCTGGATCCTGGGGAGGAGCCACCTATTGTAAGGAGAAGAATAGGAACTGCCTTTAAACTGGATGAGCAGAAAATCTTGCCTAAGGGAGAGGTGAGGCTGTGCCCTTCCCTTCCAGACCTGTGTCCCCACCTCAGGTCTCTAAGATGTCCACTGAGCATCACACAGGAGCCATCAGTCCTGCAGTCGCTTTTGCTTTAAATTGCTGTAATTGGTCACAGTACCCATTTGGAGTTTTTTGTATCTGTCAGAAGGGGAAGCAGTGAGAGAGCTGGGGACTTCACTTCACACTCAGAGTAAAGGTGAAATGCTTGAGTTTCAGCCCTGGCTTTGCTAGAGGTAATAGAAATAGCCTGGGTGATGAACTGGACCATGGCGGTGCAAGTGCTCTGGTGACAAAGTGCAGTGATTTGTGTGAGCAGGGAGCATATCAGGAGCCCCCCAAGCCATCTGAGCCCTGATTCTGCCTGCCTTGTTTTTGCAAACAGCCCTTCCACTGCAGTAGCAATCCAAATTCAGGCCCCCTCTAACCAGGGAGAAAAGCATCACCATTATCCATCTCAGCCCTGCCATAGCAAGATAAAAGCATTTTGCTCCCCAGTCCTTAAACAAAAGAGCCTTCATCCCTACCTATGGGGAGCTGGAGTTACATTTTTCTAAGTTTTCCAGGGAGTGTTTGTTCCCTTCCTTGCTCCCACAATGTGCTGGGTCAGTGCCCTGAACCGTGGCTGTGAAAACAGGCCTGCAGCAGCTGTAAGGCGGGACCGGATTCACAGAACAACTATTGTCTGTGGAGGCACATTTGTCTCAAGACACTTGTGTATATTCCAGTCTTGAGTTTCCTTTTTATTTTTGTAGGAGGAGAGACTGAAGCTGGTGTGACTGTGTGGTTTGAGGCTCAGTTCAGCCAGGGAATTAACTGTTTGTCGTTTTGTTGGCATTTTCCTTCTGCTGAAAAAATAAACAGCTGGAGCTCTTTAGTTTTGTTCTCAATGGAGCCTGGGAGAGGAATTCCACCACAGTCAAATATTCATGAACTAGCACATTTAATTAAGCTTTTCAAAGGGAAGCATGTCTTAGCTGAATTACTCCTAAAACCCCTGCAGTCTGTTGGCTGCTCAGTTACAACCTGATCTCCAGCTTCCCCAGCTCCTATTGCTACAGGGCAGCTTTTGGGGCCAGCGGGTGAGGAATCTCCTTACTCCAGTGGCAGGGTTAGGTGGGGAGAGCAGGAAGGTGAAGCAGCTCCTCCCCAGTGCAGGCACTCTGCCTTTGGCACCAGCAATCCAAACACGCTGACTCAGCTTTTCTCTACCTCTCTCTTCGTCTGTCAGATTTTAAGGCTGTGTTGAAAACCATAAGTTTCTGTTCTCGAAGAATGATGTTGAGCTGTGTTTGGCTGCCAGTCTGAAAGCATTTAGGGAGGCTAGTGGTGGTTTTCATTGCACTTTTCAGCAAGTGCAAACACTGGAAAATCAATTTAAAACAAAAGGTGAAATAATCCCTCAACCACGTAAATCCAGGACTGAAATTACCAACTGTGACAAGGACCTGAAGCAAGGCACTTCCATCTGAAGGCAGATGATAGCTCTCATTTCCTAGGGCTTTATTTATAGGGGCCTCACTGGAGGAAAATAGACAATTGGACAGGAGGAAAATTAATATATTTTTCCTAGGATATACTGAATGATTTAGAGCTGAATCTGTGAAGGTCTGAAATTACAGCTCACATCAAACTCACCGTACCTTTAGCAAGACCTTTGTCAGAGCAAGACTTGCAGGGAAGGGTCCTGGTTTTTTTCTTGGTAATCACCTTTACCTGGCCTGTAATTCCTGACTCTGGGAAGGATTTTACCAGAAGATGATGAATCAGGTTCCAGGCCTTGTAACCTTGTAACCTTGGTGTTAAGTTCACTTTTAATAAGTCTGGCACTAATAGAGCTTATAAAGTCTTCAAAGCAAAAAGGGATCTGTGTAAAACACAGAAGGTGGGTTCAGTCTTAAGTGAAGTGAGGGAAATTATAATTATAGTTTTAAGGCAATGCTGACTCACCACTGATAGAAAAGGTATATTTTTTAAGCCAGAAGCCCAGAACAAAAACTTCAGAGAATTACTTCAGTCTGATTAAATCCCACAGCATCAGCTCTTAGACTGCTGCTGAACAAAGAGAGAATTTGAATTTGCGTAACGGGGATCTCCAGGAATATATGGCTGTCTCACCATTCACTAAAAGTAGACAAACTTGTCTTTTATTTTTTTTTTTAATTTGCAATGTACCGGGTTCCTCTTTCTAGCAGAGTAATTCCATTGAGCTGGGGGAGGTAGCCAGATCCGTTGCAGATTAGCAAGGCCCTTTGAAGTTCACAGCTTGGGGTCCTGGTGCAGACTGGGAAGCTCTGTATCAGCTTATGCTTTGGCATACATTGTCCTAAATCCCTTGACTTTGGAGGATAACCAAAAATGGATAGCTGGCTTCCAGGGTACACCTGGTTGCATTTAAAAACTCAGCTGAGACCCTACAAGGGCTAACACTGGTGGCACTGGTTCTTTCTGGAGTACAGAGAGCTTGCTGTTACACCCTGCTGGCTCTGAGATCGCCCTCCTGGCTGGTAACTCAAGGAGACAATCTTCTGGTGCCATCAGCTGCAGCAGCCCATGATTACTTCAGCTCACACTCACCCCTGGATTTTGACAGCCATGCACTGGGGAGGAGTTAGCCCATCCTTGCCCTGTTTTACCCCAAAGTGTTTGGCGAGTGCCAAGCAAACTTTGGTCAAGAAGGTTGAAGCTGTAGCTTTGCATCAATATGTAGCAGTGAAATCAAATGGGGCTTAAATATGGAGACAGGAAACAGGGAGAAGGAGCAGGTGGGAGGCAGGTGTGACCCACATAAGAGTGTAAAAGGATGAATGTGTAGTAGAGCACCATTGAACTTGGCCATAATGAACTTCATAAAAAGTCAAACAGCACATCAGGGTTAGGGCTGGAGCACACATGTCCTCCCTCCTTGTGTGGCTCATCCCTTCCACCAGCTGTGCTTCCAGGCACTCGTGTGAGCAGGTGAAGGCGAGATGGGTATGCTCAGGGAGGCCCTGAGGGCAGCAGCATGATTGTGGATGCTTTGCTGATGGAGAGCCTTAGTTGGAGGCCACTGGTCAGGTTCAGGAGAGCTTCCACATAGCTGGGCTGGGGGAGTTTGGTGGTAACCAGAATCCGCTTGCCTTCCGCCAGGAGGCAGAGCTGGAGCGCCTGGAGAGGGAATTTGCCATCCAGTCCCAGATCACGGAGGCTGCGCGGCGCCTGGCGAGCGACCCGAACGTCAGCAAGAAGCTGAAGAAGCAGAGGAAGACATCCTACCTGAACGCGCTGAAGAAACTGCAGGAGATCGAGAACTCCATCAACGAGTATCGCATCAAATCTGGGAAGAAGCCAACCCAGAGAGCCTCCCTGATCATAGATGGTAAGTGGCACTTAGTGCCCACAGCGTCACGGAGGGTCTGTGGAGGGCAGGGAGCAAAATTCTTACCAAATTTCCTCTCCCTCCTCTTCCCTGTCCTGCCTGGAGGACTGCAGGGGTGCTGTCAGAGGGTGCTGTGCCTTAGGGATGTGCTGGGTCACAGCAGCAGAGCCATGTTGTGCCATGGATGATCAGCGTGTCAGCAGAGCAGGCTGTGACTCCTTTGTTCACCTCTGAAATCGTTCTCTTGGCGTCTCCTCCAGAGCAGTGCTGTACAAATGTAATTAATGTTAGCAGATTGGGGTGAGCTCTCTAGCTCAAAGGCATCTGTAAAATCAAAGTGGGAGCAGTGTCATTGCTGTGTTCAAATATTTCTTTTCTTTTTCTTTTTTTACAATGTAATTCTTAGGGCACTTTATGGTTTACTGGATTGTTGATTGGTTTTTCGTGAAATCCATTAACTTTCTGCTGTGGTTCTTTCTCCCTTGCGGATTTTTCCCTTTCCCTTTGACTTGCAGAGCTTTTCTCTGTGCCTTTGTGGCAGGAACGGAGATTAGAGCTGCTGTATTTGTGATCTGGGTACCAAATTGCACCTCAGTCAGGCATAACAGACAGCTGTGAGGACACAGGCTGGGGGAGGCAGCTCAAACATCTGCGTGCCAAGGACCTGAGAGCTTTTCCTGCTGCTGCAGAGGATGCTCAGAAAACATTTCCTTGAATTCCACAGAACTGGTACTTAGAGTGAGCCTTTAGTTAGCAACAGGATGATCATTTTAAGAAGGTGGATCAAACCCAGAGTCCTTAAGGGCTGAGATGCAAATCTCACTAATGGCACTGTGCCAGTTTGCATCCTCTGGGGATCACGGCTCTCTGTTGTGACTAAGTCTTAATCCTCAATTATTGAAGAGTTAGCAGCTCCTTGAAAGGCAGCCTGCTACTGAGAGACCCGACCTGCAGCTCTGCCCTCCCAGACTGAGAGTGGGCTGAGTCAGTTACTCATAGAAATTTTGCCTCTTGCTCTGTGAGGAGGAAGGTGTGGGTGACTGCTTAAGGCTAAGACTCAGTGGACAAAGATCATGGTGCAGTTCAGCAGTCACTGCAATTCTTGGGACCATCTGACCATCTTTGTATTTTCTTCTCTTCAGAAGGAAACATTGCCAGTGAAGACAGCTCCCTCTCAGATGCCCTTGTTCTCGAGGATGGTATGTTGGCTGTTGTATGTTCTAGAGAGCAGGGAGGGATGTGTGAACTCCTGATTGACACTCAAATTGGAATTACTGTTCTGTGTAATAGTCCACTGATAGATCCCAGAAGCAAAAACACGTGGTTTCCCTGACTCTATCTTGTAGTCAGGCATCAGGCCTGGAGCAACGAGTATTGCTGTGGTTACTGCTCTGAATTATCTCAAAGGACAGTCCTAGAATGCACCCTCATTTTCCCTTAAGTTTCAGTTGTCTTAATGCATCACACACTCTTGCTGGCCGTTCTCTCCCAAAATGGGAATGTCAGCCAGTGCCCTTCTGAAAGCTGGCTCTTCAGGTTGCCCCTGAACACAGCCAGGGGAAGCAAGGTAAGGAAGCAGGCTCTGGAGGTGTGGTGGTGTCTCTTGGGGTTGTGCTGCCACTGGAGGTGTCACAGAGCCATCACCTCTCTCCCTTCTCTTCACAGAGGACTCTCAGGTCACCAGCACAATCTCCCCTCTGCAGTCCCCACACAAAGGGCTCCCTCCCCGGCCGCCGCTGCACAACCGGCCGCCCCCGCCGCAGTCGCTGGAGGGCCTCCGCCAGATGCATTTCCACCGCAACGACTACGACAAGTCCCCCATCAAACCCAAGATGTGGAGCGAGTCATCCCTGGATGAGCCCTATGAGAAGGTCAAGAAACGCTCCTCGCACAGCCATTCCAGGTGAGCCAGCTCTCTTGAAGCTCCATCACAGAGATATTCTCTGCTTTCAGGGGGGATGGGTGGGAGCCCTTCCAAAATTTATGAAGCTGTACCTTTCTAAAAGGAGACTTTGAAGTGTTTTGGCCGATAGGCAGGTCATAAAAATAGGCTACAGCCACATGATTGCTCTTTGGTATCTCAGTGTTATTCTACAAAACATGTAGAAGGGAAAGATGGTGGATCATCTGAGGGCTTTCACAGGGCTTGGCTTTGACCAGTGTCACTGTAGAAGCATAAGTGCTGGGACACAAGCTCAGAGCAGCAGCTGACCCAACCCCCACTCATCCCTGCAAGATCCCAGCCATGTGCCTGAGATCTGGAAAGACGCGTGGGAGCCACTTCCCCAAATTCCTGTGGGAGAGCTGAAGCAGGGTGTTTCCTCTTCAGCAGTCACAAGCGGTTCCCCAGCACCGGGAGCTGTGCCGAGGCAGGAGGGAGCAGCTCACTGCAGAACAGCCCCATCCGGAGCCTTCCCCACTGGAATTCCCAGTCCAGCATGCCGTCGACGCCAGATCTACGGGTACGCAGTCCGCACTACGTCCACTCCACACGGTAAGTCTTCCCGGCTCCAGTGTCACCTTGATTACCCTGAAATAAATTTTCCTTGCTTTATCCTTCCCTCGGGGTATCAATTAATTTCCAGTTCAGGAAAGGACACAAACCAGTCCTGTTCACATAAGAGGCTCATGTGCTCATGCCAGTAGAGAATCTCTCCTGAAGTGACATCATGAAATCCCTTCAGATAAACACGATTCTGCCCCTCATCCCTCCCCTGAAGTGATCAAGCTTTTCTTCTGCTGGGACCTTTCATCTCGGACTCTTTATAGGCTCTACAAGCCACTTGTAAAATGCATGTGGTGCTACTGCTAAATTCTGCAGTAAATTCCTCCATGGATCCAGCTGGAGAGAACATGTTGCTTCCTGTCCGATACAAAATGTTGAATAGTGGTAGCTTTCCCTCATGGATAAAATGTTTGCATGTGTGTGATGTTACATGGAGATCAAGAGCCTGTATAAAGCAATCCAGCCGGGGACCCAGGTGGCAGTGGAATTTAGCCCAGGGTTGACAGAGGAAAGAGCTGAAGTGTGTAAGGTGATTTGATGTGTGGGGCCAAACTTAACTGCAATTTTCAGCAGGATTTTTACAAACTGTTCAGCTTCATTGCTCTTTTGCTTTTGTGGCAAACTCCATGGACACTGCAGGGAGCAGAGCTGAGCCAGAGCTGTGTGCTGGTCGGTATCCTGCCCTAAGGGGAAGTGCTACCATCATTTAGCTCAGAATAAATCAAGAGTCATGCCAACACATCAGCCTTGGGCAGAGACAATACAAGGCATTAAAGCCCTGGGTTAAGTTTGTGTTACCAACTTTTGGCTGAGGGTACCTTTCAATGGTGCAATGTCTGTTAATGCTGGAGCCAAGCTGTATGGGAAATGAGCCTGGCACAGGGCTTGAGAAGTGGCCTTGACTGGGTAAGGGCCATTTGGGTGTTTGAAACAACCATTGCTCAGTCTGGAGCTCATTCATGAGCTGCATGCCCCAGCCTTAGCCCTCCATCATGCAGATGTGTTTCTGCTCTTTGAATGGATGGGTGGGGCTCTTCAAACAGTCGGTGTGAATAGAGACCTCCCAGACTTGGCCATGAATCAAGCCTTGTAAACTTGATTTGGGGTGGTTGCCTGAAGGGTTGTCACCAGTGAGAGTCCCGCACGCGCTACCCATGGCTGGCCCCCAGTAACGCAAAGCTGCTTGACAAGGGGTGACTTTTTCAATGGCCAGTGGAGAAATCACAACGTTCAGGGCTAAGTATGGGCAGTCTGTCTGTCTGTCTGTCTGTCATCAGGTGCATTTTACCCATGCAGGACTTTCATGGGCCACTTGCAAGGGAATCTCACCACCTCTGTGGGCCTGTGAGGTTTTGGGGTTTTCAGGGTGGCACAAGGTGAACCTGGTAGTAAAGGGATGATGCTGATCCAAACAGCTCTGCCATGAGAGAGATGAACCAGCAAAGCCAAGGCTTGAGGTTCCCAGGCTTTACACTTCAGACTGAGCTTTTGTCAGGGTGACAAGCCACAGAGGAACTGGGTTGGGCAGGGGTTTATGTCCCTCATTGTGCTGCAGACTGAATGTCACCACCAAGGAACTGGAGAGGAACAGGACCAGGACCTAATCACCTCAATGTATGCAGCAGGGAAGCAGATTGCATTGCAGGCAGCAGCCCCAAGCAGTGCTGGAAGGGTTCAGGTTTTCAATGCCCTCAGATTCCTTTGCTGGCTATGTACAGACAGGGATGGGGAATGATTCAACCTGTTGACTTAACAGCCTGTTTTGTTTCCTGGTACCCGCAGGTCAGTAGATATCAGCCCAACCAGACTGCACAGCTTAGCTCAGCACTTTAGACACCGGAGCTCCAGTTTGGAGTCGCAAGGAAAGCTCCTCGGCTCAGAAAATGAGACAGGGAGCCCTGATTTCTACACCCCAAGGACTCGTAGCAGTAACGGCTCTGACCCCATGGACGACTGCTCTTCCTGCACCAGCCATTCCAGCTCGGAGCACTACTACCCTGCTCAGATGAACCCCAACTACTCCACCCTGGCAGAGGATTCCCCATCGAAAGCCAGAGAACGGCAGAGGCAAAGGCACAAATCAGCAGGCAACCTGGTCTCTTCCAATTCAGGGAGCATGCCCAACCTGGCTGCGAGGAACGGGACGGGACACCACCGTGTCTACCTGCACAGCCAGAGCCAACCCTCCTCCCAGTACAGGATCAAAGAATATCCCCTGTACATCGAGGGCAGCTCCACGCCCGTGGTGGTGCGGAGCCTGGAGAACGACCAGGAGGGACACTACAGCGTGAAAGCACAATTCAAAACGTCCAACTCCTACACAGCAGGGGGGATGTTTAAGGAGAACTGGCACGGGGATGAAGTGGACTCAGTCAGGCTCACCCCGTCCCGCTCCCAGATCATAAGGACTCCATCTCTGGGCAGGGAGGGCCATGAGAAAGGCTCGAGTAGGACTGCGGTGTCGGACAAGCTGCGGCTCTGGTACCAGCGGTCCACGGCCTCCCAGAAGGAGCACAGCCGCCTCTCGCACACGAGCTCCACCTCCTCGGACAGCAGCTCCCAGTACAGCACATCTTCTCAAAGCACCTTTGTGGCACACAGCCGGGTCACGAGAATGCCTCAGATGTGTAAAGCAACATCAGGTAAGAACCAGGCCCAGGCAGAGAGGCAGGAGGGGTGGGAGCCTCATTCAGCCTGGATTTGTGCCAGGCATTACACCCCAGCTGCAGAGCAGTGCCAGACCAGAGCACATTATCTGGCCTTCAGACGCTGCTCACCAAGCCTGGAGGTGTAACACTGCGGGGCAAACCTTGTCCAAGACATTCATCAAGTGGGAATGTTTTTTCATGGAAATCATCACTTCTCAGTGATGGGCTCAAAAGACAGAGAGCGACCAAAGCCCGGTTATTGCCAGGTTTTTCCTCAGAGTGCAGTTGGGTTTATGGTGACGGCACTAGAGGCTGAAGGTGACAAAACCACAGGGAACATCACTATTCAGAATCACAGCGAGGGGAGCGATGAAGCAAGCAGGGATTCAGCACAGACTAGGAGAATGTATGTCCTCAGTGAAACACCAAAAGCATGAGAAAGGTCAAGTGGGGCATCCCAGCCCCTCCACCCCCCATGAAAATGTTTGAGCGATGACATCTTTGTGCACTGCTGAGACTTGGTTTTCCCATGCAGCTCCAATAACTCTGCTGATAATACCCTGAAATTCAGAGTGCTGAAGTTTGTGCAGTATTATGCCTCTGTGTCATGTACAGAACTTTGCACTCTTCTGTGCTGTTAATATTAAATGGTAAGAAAACAGTCAAATTCATTACACTGAGAAGGCCACAATGTGCTGTGAAACAATCCAAGGTTAAATATTTACTGGCCATCAGTCACTGTTTGTCCAGCCAGTGTGGACAGATCAAGGACTTGCTAAAAACCTGAGCCACATGCCTCAGCATGGGAGACACCATTGCTCTGGCCTCACTTGCCACTGCCTCCCAGGCAGACCAGTGCATTGTCCAACCGTGCTGGCTGCTGGCCTTCTGCCATCCCAGCATGGTGTCCAGTCCATGGTGACCACCACGCTGGCACCAGTGGGGCCCTGCACTCGCTGCCAGCTCCAGCGTGGAGTCAGAGGCGGTTTGTCACATGCTCCTCCTGGGCCACCAACAGCTGCCCAAGAAGAGGCTGATTTATGTGTGACGCCAACACTCACAGGAGAATCAGGTGTGGATCAAAACACAACTGAGTAGCTGCTAGAACCATCCCGTGTCTCCCTATGAAAATCTGTCTTCCTCCCTTTGGTTAATGGATATATCTGTTCCATGCAGCAAGAGAAAATGCTTGAACACTGGAAAGCTTTTGGTTAGCCTTGGAAATGGTACCAGTTCAGGAAAATTGTGGGGTTGGGGTGAGAGCACATAAAAATCACTGTCAGTCAGTCCATTCCCCCACTCAGCTAGGTCTTTAAACCTAAATGTGATACCTGTGCAGCAGAGGTGTGCTCAGTAATCACAGCATGGCCTGACCCGTTGGCAGCATAGATTGGTTTTGTGTTCAGAGTCTGTTCCCAATCACAGCCATGGGAGGATACTGCCCTCAGGAGCTGTCAGCTCCAAGAAGCAGATTAAAATTCAGTTTTCCCTTTAAATGTCATTTGGCAGCAGGTAAAGAATTTAACAGCAGAGAGGGGTGCCAGGTAGAAGCCTCCATAATTTCAGCTGATCAGTCTTATCTGATAGGTCTGTTGGGTTGCACACTGTCCTTCAAAGAGGATCAGAGTTCTAGGCATGTATTAAATTCAGAGAGTCAACACTGTATGGACTTGAGGAGGAGAAAAGATTGGTCAGGTGGATTTATTTGCTGGACCCTCACCAGGGAAATTCCCTCAAGAGCCACTGCCCATTTTTAGTCCAGATTGCTTCTGTCTTCATTCAAGTAAGCTAAGCCTTTCTTTGGTCCCTAATAGGACTGTCAACAAAGCTAAGCATTTTTTACAAATGCACAGAGAAAGGAAGTTGTAGCTTTTGAAATCTTCAGAGCTGTCTGCCTCCTTAGCACGTGACCAGTGTACTTGCCCAGGCTCTCACCACTGCCAGCGCTGGCTCCTAGGGACACAGAGCATCTCCCACCACCCCTGCAAGCAGGAGGCTGAGCCTGGCAGGCTGAGCTCCTCCAGTTCAGGACCCATGGAGTCCAGGCAGCAGCAACCAAGCTTCTGTGCTGGGAGAAGCGTGGTGTGTCCCAGGCAGGATCAGGGGAGTCTGGGTGGCTGTATTCAGCTGGAGGCTGTGTTCCTGCAGAGCTGAGGCCGGATCCAGCCCGTGACACGCAGCAGTGTCAGCAGAGGCCGTGCTCCTGTGCTGCATTCGGGCACAATCACCCAGGAACAGGGCGAGGCCTGTCCCAGGCTGTGTTTACTCACAGCCAGACGTGTTTCTGCTGGTCTGACCAGCTGATGCTTCTGAACCACCCTGACCTTTGTGTTCTCACCTCACCAGTCGTTCATCTCCACCCTTGGTTGTTTTCCAGCTGCCTTACCTCACAGCCAGAGGAGTTCCACGCCGTCGAGCGAGCTCGCAGCCACGCCACCGGGCAGTCCCCACCACATTCTCACGTGGCAGACTGGGTGAGTGTCCGTGGGGTCAGGTTAGAGAATCCACCTCACTCCATGCTGGTGAGAAAAAGCTCCCCACACACAAGCACAGCTATGGGGAATATTTCCCAGGTGCTCCATAGCCTGTATCTGCACGGAGCATTTCCAGTCTCCCACCTGTGCTCTCGTGGTGGTGGAGCTCTGGTTTAGGCTGACCAAGACATGGCCGAGCCGTCCACACCCAGCAGCACTGCTCCAAGTAGTGTCAGATCCACAGGGAAAGAAGCCTTGTAGGTTCCTCCTGCTTGGACAGTCTCCTTCCTCCAATCTTCATATGTTGAAATAGCTGATGTTTCTTTTTTAGCAGCCGTCGCACTGTCCACACCAAGACCTTGTTGCAAAGACAAGGTTCAGTGCCTGCCATACCTGTGTGTGCAGCAACCTCATTGTTCTGCTCAGTTTTCCACAGCAATGTGTCTGCATGACTGTTAAGTGCATTTTTTTTCAGCTACCACTAACATGAAGGTGCTTCACCAGAGTGTGAAGGGAGGCATTACACAGAGGTAGCCATTACTCATGTAAATACAGTAATTAGGTTCTTTGGCACCTCTTTACAAGGCAGGGAGTTCCAGGAGTAAATAAACAACCTTTTGTAAGCTCCCATGTGTATTCTCTAGCAATCTCTGTCCAGCAATTGTGTCCTGCCACGTGAAATAAAGGTCACTTCCAGATCCCATCTAACTCAGCACATCCCAGATTATGGGATGAGATTTTGGCGAGATCAGCTGGATCTGACACTACAGTCCTCAAAATACCCTAGTCCTTTGAATAGGAAAAAAGATCTGATACCCTGAGTCATGAATTGTGACTAACTTTGAAAACAGTTCACTGTGCAGCCACTGGAAAATCTCTTGCCCTTTAATTACCCTGGTCACCTGTGACCAGGTTTGACCTCTGGTTTTACTCCAGCCCTACTTGTGACTGCACTTTAAATAGGAGATGAGGAGAACCATAACCACAACCCCTTAGGCTTACCTGGATTTTAAATTCACACATTTGACATCCAGCCTCACATGGTCTTTGCATGTGCTTCCAGCTTTAGAACAGGAGAATGTTCCTGGTCCCATTTCATAAAAAGTCAGGGGATAGCAAGATAGGCAAAATGGTACCTACCTTTACCATACACTGAAATTTCCACTATTAAGGGTTTGAGTCTAAACTCAAATTTTAGTCTCAGCCTCCATCCAATCCTAATTCTTCTAAGTATCTAGATGATGATCAGAATCAAAACTGGTGAGCAGCCAGCTGAGACATCTGTTTGGATAATCCCAGCTTTTCTTATTTTTCCATACAAGATAAGTCCTGCACTTAGTCTCTCACAGCAAAAATACATCGAGCCAAATTCCCAGCTGGTGAAAGTGAAGTTAGCTGGATTTATAGTTTAGGCCCTGCACCAACAGCCAGTGCAAAAAGAATTGGAGACAAATCAGCACTTGTTTTGTGCCTGAGCACAGCACCCAAGGTGTATGTATATAAATACAGGAGTGGATTCAGTCTGCCATTGGATGCACAACACAGATTCCCCCACTGTGGGAGCAGCTGTGCCCACCCAGCACGACTCAGTAGATTGACAGTTCTTCCCAACGTGTTTTTGTGTCACTAACTTTTTCTAAAGATGATTCATCAACTTGTTTCCCCACTGGATTAATAAGCTCGTAACAATGTCTGTGTCACTTCTTTTCTTTAACATTTCCTCTCTCCTCTTTCCTCCTTTTTTGCTCTCCTTTGTTCAGAGAAGCAACAGACAACTCACCCACTATGGATGAGTCTCAGTCTCCAACCCACCAAAGTACTGATGAATAGAGGTATAGTAAGGGAACATTTTGTTCTTTCCTCCTTCTGCCCCAGAGTCCATGAGCACAGTGTGAGTGCCCGGCCTCCCGCTGTCCCACCGGAGCAGCCCTTTAGCTGTGAGCCCGTTTGGCTGCCAGCAAGGCTTCCCTCAGTGCTTGGGAGCACTCGAAGCCCTCTCTGTGCCTTTTCAGCGAGTCTGTGCCTGTGGCCCTCTCCCCTGTGAAAGGGGCTTGGGGCCAGCCCGCTCTGTGTCCCTGCATCGGTTGAACGGGCTCAGAGAGCGGGGAGGGGGGCAGCAAATCTGTGCCTTGGGACCAGTGACAGCAGCGTGGGCAGAGAGCTGTGGGAACAGTCTGGGAGCAGCGTGGTGGGGACATGAGCCCGGGTAAGCTTGGAGGACCTGGCCAGAGCTCCCGGCCTTGCTCCAGCCACAGCTCCTTCACGCCTTCCTCCTCCCTCCCTGCTGTAGAACTGAGGCTGTTTGCAGCAGCAGCACCAGCAGAGGGGTTTTATGGAAGGAGGACCAACCCTGGCGCTGTTCCTGTGGGAAGACAGAAGGGAAAGAGTGGAGGGAACAAAAAAACCCTCAGAGTATTTCTATTTTAATTAAACTGCCATCGCTGTCTGACACTCTCATTTGAATCTACAACCATTCACAGCTGGCATCTGTCAAGTATTTCAATCCCAGCTTTCTAGAGATATCCCATAAACCTCTGTACTCCAGCACAGAGCTGGGAAACAAAAGGCTCTTTAACATGCAAATGGCGATGCCCTTGCTCAAGTTCCTCTCAGACACCAATCCCAGGGAAGCCAGGTGGAAAACAGGGCAGAGGAAGCAGGAACTGCATCAGATGTGAGATCAGTCCTGTGAGGTGGGGAGGGAGTGCAGGAAGGAGTGAGAATCCCTCAGTAAACAGAAAAAATGTGCATCTCCCACTTTTGGCCTCAAAACAATCTCTCATTTGGAAGTCGGTTCAATCAAAATGTGAGGGAGAGACATCAATTCTGGCTACGACTGCACAGATAGAGCAGTCACTTTTCAAAAGATCCAGATTTTGACCTGAGTGTTTTCTTTTGGCAAGGAGCTCCACAGTCTAAGCCCGGAGCTGACCCTGGTTGCAGCTCTTTACATAAAGAGCAAAGAAAATTCTCATGAATTGTCTCGTCTACTCAGTACAGACAACGGAAAAGCCAGGCAGCGAAAGAAGCAGTAGCTTCTCAGAGCTACCCCAAGATGAGGACTGGGCTACTGCAACAGAACATGGTCCTTTCACATCAGACCTGGCATGCTCTCACTAGGCCCTTCCTGGTTCATCCCTGGAAAGCCACATAACTCTGGGACTGCTCAGTGATGCACAAGCCTCTGCCCAGAGCAGAAGTACTACAGCAAAGTGCCACCACCCTCCTCTTTCCCATTCCCACTGGGTGATACAGCCCATGGTTGAGTGAGCTGCTCTAAGGACTTGCTCCTTGGAGAGCATCCTATGGGAAAATCTGTATCCCAACTTACTACCAAGCAGGACAGCAGGCAGAGCCCTCAGACTGTGCAGAGCCCTCAGGCAGAGCAGAGGCACAGCACTGCTGCTGTACCCAGGGTGGGGGGAAGAAGACACAGGCAGAGTGCAGTGGGGTCTGTGAATATCCTGCATTCCTCTCCACCCATAACACAATGTTTTATGCTCATGGCTGAACTTCCCAGGAGCACTCACTGTCCTAACAAAGTTTCCTTTCTCCTGCAGGAACTACAATGATAGCTGTTTCCTGGATTCTCCCCTCTATCCAGAATTAGCAGATGTCCAGTGGTATGGGCAGGAAAAAGCCAAGCCTGGGACTCTAGTGTGAACCCCTGACCTCAAGTTAATCACATCAATGCCATTCTGAGATCACCTCACTGCCTCTCATTTGCCTTACCCAGATGCACTGTCACCCAGCACCAGCTTCAACTCTAAGCACTTTTTTCATGATGCAATTCAAGACAACATTTATGGAACACTGGCCCTGAGACATCCACCACGGCAGCGACGGAGCGCAGCACATCCCATCGCCAGAGGGGTGCCCGTCCCTCCCACGGCCACGGGGCAGCGGGTGGAGAGCAGCAGCCATCTGAAGAGTCAGTTTCAAAATTGGTTTTTCTTGGAAACAATGAAGCCTTTCAAGGCTCCTATCAAAGATTAGTGTTCCACAGCGCGTAACAGCAGTAAGAGTTCCATGACCTGCGAGCTGAAGCCAACAGCGTTAGTTTTAAGGGTGTGGGAATAGGGCAGAGGCTGAGAAATGGACACCATAGTCCTGAAAGTGTATCTGTTCTGAAATAGCAAAATCCCATCACTTCAGAGATGTGCCAGTCTCACAATCAGGTCAGCACTGCCAAAGATCTCCACACTACCATTGGCAGGATGAGTTTGCTCTGCAAGTTCTAGCTACAAGAACATCTCCTTCTTTAACTCAATGGCAGACACGACCACCCCCTGCAAAATGGCATTTCCTTCTTCGCTTGGAGTCCACCTACACGCAAGCAAACCAACCCCCTGTGCTGCAGACACACCCAAGGTCTGGGCTGGTATCACAGCATCGCTGTCTGCAAGCCACTACTGAACTGGACAGACAAGGTTTACAAAGACATTACCTACAGCAGAGGCAAGTACTGCACTCACAGCATCTCTGTGGCTGGCACAGAGTGCCCACCAATACATGGAGAGGTTGGGATTGTATTGGTTGTTTTGATACAGATAAAAATTGCCAAAAAAACCTTTCCACAAACAGATACAGCCAATAAATTCGAATCTATTTCTGCACAAAGCGTTAACATGAAATCCAAGGGAAAGCACATCGCAATCGACCTGGCACGGCCAAGCTGCATTCACATATCGGTTCCACTCCTCTTCCCTTCGTTAGCACCAGTGTAGCAAAGGGCTCGTCCCCCGTGCGCTGCCGTGTGGGAGAACCGGTCTGTCGGGAAGCGGGAAGGCTCCTGGAGCAGGGTTGGACAACCAGCAGACAGGCAAACCTTCCCTTGAGAGAGAGAAAGAGAAGCAGCCGAGCGAGGCGTCGGACACGAGCGAGAGCTGCCCGTGGACACCAAACGGAGTTGCACGAGCGCGGCCTGGAAGGAGCTGCAAGTTTACACATACTTTAGAGCAATGCTTTATACATGTCAAGCCATGGAACTTTCAAAGGCCTCAAAGACACTTTTGTAACGAACAAGTGCACAATCTAGGCGGATGTTGAAGCTGGCACGTCTTAGTCTTCACTGCGGTGCTATGCTGTTTTTATTGCCACTCGATGGGGGTGGGCGCCCAGCCTTCCCCTGTTGGTGCGTGCAAACGATGATTTCCTATGGGAAAGGCATTAAAAGAAACGGCTGGAGGGGGTTACTTTGTGAAAAGCAGAAACTGAAGTTAGCTTTAGTTTAAGGAAAACGGAAAAAAAAAAGTGTGAGTGTGTGTGTGTGCGTGTGTGTGTGTGTGTTCCAAGAATAACAACAGCGTCTACCAGGCAAAGTAGAGCGAAACGTTTCAAATTAAACACTGCGACTTGGGGGGCTGCCACACCTTTTGGTATTAAGATTGCTGGAAAACTGCATTCCAGGCTTTAAAAGAGAATGGGTTCTGTGTAATTAGGCTTTGAAAAATGATGGGGTTTCTAAATAATAATGCAAGCAGCTCATGCCAATTCCTTCTGCAGCTCGCACCAGAAGCGTTGGCTTTGGTTCCCTGCACTGCTGCCTCGCATCACTGGTGAGGTGGGGAGGTGGCATTACAGAGATGAGGCAGCAACGGGCAGAAAGGCTGTCATTTGTCCAGGGAAATCTGTGGCAGAGCCAGGACTGGATGGGGCAAGAGGCCAGGCTGGATGGGGCTCTGAGCAACCAGTGCAAGGTGTCCCTGCCCATGGCAGGTGATGTCACTTCCAAGACAAACCCCTCCATAATTCTATGATAAGGAAACTCTTTCATGTTCACACATGAAGCATAAATGAATTATCCCTCTGAAAATAACCCAAAACCACTGGCAAAGGGTTTACAAAGGTGGCCACACAAACTTTGTGCTTCTGGGCCTCCCTGAAGCATCATCCGGGAGTGCAACACACTGTGACAGTAATTGAAGCCTTACTTTCAATTCTGGAAGAACAGCCAGTGGTGAGATTGCAGCCTTCACCTGAGCATGCAAAATGCTATTTTCACCATCTCTTTGTGCTTTGGGGTCTTTAACATGGGAATTATTTCAAGTTCCTAATTGGATTTTTAGCTGGATAAGAGACAGTACTGATTAATGACATTTACTGATAAGATTTGGTAGCTAAAGTGAAAGGATTAAATAAGGACCAAATTAAGCTACAGTGAATAATTTAGCCCAAGGATTTTTAGGGGCTCTGAGCAACTGTCTGTTTTCTTTTTAATTTCCCTGGTAAGTGGTTTGGGTTTGTTTTTTTTTTTCTGTGTACCTTCTTTTAATTAAAAAGAATTCAACAACAGTGGCACTATGAGGCCTCTGGGCACTACAGGAAGAACCATTAATTCCTCCAAGACCAGCTCTGCAGTTTTGCAGCAAAGGTTAAAAGGTGGCAGCCCGGAAATTAGGGGGGAAAAATAAAAATATTTAGCCTGAATTGCAAACAGGCTGGAGTGGCGAAAAAGCTTTCTAGAAATGGATTGAGTTTTGCTTTGTGTTCTGCTTTTCTGGTTTGCAATCAAGGCACATGTGAGCAGCCAGTCTGGTAGTAAAGACAGATTAAGTAAAACAGGTTTTACTGTTTAGCTCAATTCAATTAAACACAAATGTACATAAAATGTTAATCATATGAGATTAACATATTTAAGTATAACATGGAGGGGTATATACATAGCTATTATAGACAAGCACTTGACTACCAACTTAACCCCTCCTTTACTTTTTTATTTTTCAAGGCTCCATCTGCCATAAAGCCACAACCGCGTTCAGTCTCCGTGTCTGACACTCCCTCTGTGTGGGCAGGAGCCGGGGGACGGTCTCTGCACGGGGCCGTGCTGGGAGGCAGGGTTTATTTTTAAATGATATTATATGCAGTCGAGTGTTGAAAATGTTGAAACAGTCCAATTTGTTTTCACTCTGTATTAGTTTTAGTTTCAGGCATAGCCGATCCCCATTCAGGTGCTATCAGATGACCAGTTACTGCTTAGTTAACTAGTTGTAAAGTTTTACATATATATTAATGTCAATAGTTTTATTACAAGTTGTGTAAAATGGACTCTCTAGTTTAAAAAAAAGAAGAAAAAAAAAAAAAATAGGTCTCTCCTGAAATTGACTTTAGAGCATGGAAAATGATTTTACTGGATTCTGTTCAACTGTAATCAAGGAAAAAAAATATGTATGTTGTAGAAAAAGTTGCAGAATTAAAAAAGATCTGCTTTTAATTTATTCTTTTTGTATTAAGAATTTGTATAGTTACCTTTACATTTTGCAAAACGGTGTTGTCAACACTTCCTTATTAAAGCATTTTCAAAATGAAACCTTGCCGTGGTCTCTTCGGGAGGGCAGAGCCCGGGCAATCCTCACCACTGCTGGAGATGCTGGGTCCACATGTGTGCACAGCTGGCCAGGGTGTCCATGAGGGACCTGCTCCTTGGCTGCCAGGGGGCCTGATTGCAGGGAACACTGGGCATTCCCCCAAAAAAGCCCATCCTTAGAGATCTCTTGGGATTCAGCACCCAGCAGATCCATGCTCGCTCCATGCCACATTCTCCCAGGCAGTGGCCTCAGGGGCCCAGGAGGACAGAGTGTGACTGATGTCCCACCACTGTGGGAAGCAAAGTCACAGAAATGTTTACTTCCAACACACAACTTGAAATAACTAAAATTAACACTTACATGGATTGGATGCCACGTTGCTGCAAGGCCATTTCAGCAATGCCAACAGCTGTGGGACAGGCTTGAGCACCAGCACATTCCTTGTGCTCTGAGGAACTGCCTGCTTTGCTTGGTGAATTCCTGAGGGAACCCACCCCAGGAGGCTGCTCTAGCTCAGTAGGGCAGCAGTGGTCCCTGCACAGGGTTAGGGATGTCACTTAACATCACTGTTGCCCCCTCTGTGGGCAGCAGTGACCCCTTTGGCCACCCAGCACCCCCCAAAACCACAGGCAGCTTCCAACAGCGACACAGTCTCACATGGCGTCTTCCCACATTTCCCAGCACTGTTGCTTCCTGCTCCTTCCATTTATCCCCACTGTCCAGGGAGCCTCTTCCCACCCCAGCACCTCCAGTATCATCCACCCAATCCCCCCCACAGCCCACAGGGAGCCACCAGTGGCAGCAGCCCAGAGCCAGGTGGCCCTGTGACCATCACCCCACACCACTGAGTGGGGAACCATTGCCTGCACTAAGTGCCCAAGAGGGTTTGGAATGGGACCAAACAGCCACGGTGAAGGTTTCCAGACACCCCCCGAACTCTGGGGGTCAGATTTCTTGCCAGTGACTCCAGTAGTGCTCCAGGCCCCTCTTCCAGCTCTACACCACCTCAGGAGCAGCTTTCAGGGCAGCCTGCTCCCGATCTGATTCCAGCACTGCCCTCCTTGTGCCAGCCTTCTCGGAAGGCACCACGTGGTGTTCTCATCCCCTGGGTCAAGGAGTCAGAGCACTTTCTTCCCCCTGAGAAGTGAAGCCCCTTACACCCCAAATAGGTTCATTCTTTGGGCAAGACTGGGTCAATGGTGGTGACGTTATGGCAGCCAGGAGGAGAGGGACCCAGTTCCTCCATGAAAATAAACTGATCACACACACACACCTACCCTAAGAGCCTTTCCAGCAGCACAAATAGCAAATAGGGAATTAAAGGCATTTAGCTACCCCCAGGCACAATAATACCAATATCAGGCAGGTATCACATAGTTTGAGAGTTCACCTCGCACAGGCCCTTCCGCAGCTGGGCTCGGGAAGGGTCAGGGACTGCAGCCAATGACCAGGGGCACTGAAGTCCCAAAACCACTCCAGACACTGCTATGGCGAACTCATGACTTCATCCTAAGGCTAAAAGTCTTAGGATTCAGCAGAGTTATTTCCGCCTAATGCAAGAATTATCAGAAATAAACATCTGGAAAAGCCCAGAGGGAAAAGTCTAAATTGCTAAACTGAAACATACCCTCCCCACAAAAAAAACTCCCGAACTGTCAAGCTGTGTGACAGCTGCACCACACCCACTCCTCCCTAAACTAGACTGAGGGTTAGGATTTTTTTGGCTAAGAGGCATTATTAACTATTTGATCATGGTCTGGTAGCTGCAATTTGGGGCCATCCAGCTGCAAAGAGCCTCCAACCGATGATGAAAAGCAGCTGCTGTAACAGTGTCCCCCCGGCCCGCCATCCCCTGAGGACCAGAGTTGGCTCTCACGTGCTGGACAGCTGGAAACTCTTACACGGATATGCCGTGAGAAAGTAGTTCCCAGCTCCTCGGTTCCCCATCCAGCACCATTCCATGGATTGCAAGGGGATAAAGTTCTTCCGTCATGGGATTCATTCAAGCAAGGCGGCTGTATTTCAGGGACTGTCAGCAAGGAGGCACATTGCTTAAATTACATTCTTTAAAACCTGATCAGACTAAGACATTCCAACCTCAAATTCACATCCCTACAGGAGGCGCATCCCCACTCAAACCGGCGCTCAGGGTGCCATTAAAATTCTCCTCAATAATTAGCTCCAAGGCAGGAAGGAAAAATCCATCTAGCACTATTACAGATCCCCTAAGGAATCCACTTCCCGCTAAAGCAGACGATACAACGCTCCTTAAACCATCCCCTGGCTACTCACTTGCTGCAGTTTCCAGGGACATTACAGCTCTTCTGAACAAGGGACAATATTGTCCCTCAATTATTTACAGAGTTCAAAACTAAGGTCAAGATGAAGATTTAGAAACAGTTCAGGAAACCGTCTGGGTGGGGAGAGGGATAATGTTTCGGTGTTACAAATGTTTCCTGCTGTAATAATGCCTCCAAAGAGTATCTGCACAGAGCACTGCGAAGAAAATCACCAAAACCACTGCTAATTAAACTCTTCCATGCTCTTGACATCTGCCCAGCTTTTCCCCACAAATCCCCACCTCCTCCCCAAAGGCCCCTCCCCAAGACTGTTCGTAAGCTCATCAGCCTCATTTTATTATTTCTAAACTCTAAGCTCTTGACATTTTCTCTGGGGTAAAACACTCCAGACTGAAAAATCTCCTGCGTCCAAAGAGGTACTTCAGAATCTAAGAGTCTCCAGAAGAACCTGAATTTCCTCAAGATAGTCCTCCAAACTTGGTGCCAGCTCACATCCCCCAGCATCATCTCCCTGTGCCACAGGACACTGGGAATACCCAAGGGAGACAGGGTGCTCCTTGGGAAGAGGGCACCAGTTCCTGCTCCACGCTGCCAGTTGAGGGGAGGACCCAGACAAACCCATTCTCTGGAATAATGATACATTTCTTCAGGAAGTGGTTCTGCTCACAACTAACCAAGTTTCAATATTTCACTGTTTATGCAGAATTAGACATCATCGTTCCCGTCAGTTTCTTCACCATTCCCAGTCAGGATGCACAATGGTAAAGATCTGTGGCTGCTAGAAATACTGTTCATGGTCATGGGAGGTCCTAATTATTTTCTCTGCAATGCCCAGCAGACTGAAAATTTTCTCCAGATGTATAAAAATGGAATTTGAAAGCCTCAAGAGCCATAAGATTACTTCCCCCAAGCCCAGAAGGTTTATATTAAAAATGTTGTTACAAAAAAGAAAAAAAAAAAGCCAAATCAGATGCATTCAAGATCAAAAACTCTTTGCACTGAGGCTGAGAAATATATAAACCTTTTTTTTTATTCCTGATAAATACCACATGAAAGATTAGCCAATAAAGTCTCTATATTTACAGAAATAACCAAGATTCAGATTCAACTGCTTCCCTCTAATCATCTCCCCACGTCAGTCTCCAATGCAAAAGCAGCCAAAAAAAGCTCCACATATGCTCCTTGCAGGGCTGAGACTCACCTAAAGCTCTAAAATATGGGAAACAGTTCAGTCTGCACAGTTCCCTGAATAAAAAACTGAAATAAAAGCAGTGGTCATCTGCATTGTCTCTTGGTCATTGTCTTGAGCTTAACCTCTTCAAAACCCATCCCTCTGCTGTACATCGGATGTGTTCTTCAAAAAGCACAGATTCAAAAATAAACCTAAATAAATGAGGCTTGTAAAAAGGAAGCTGTAAAAAATCTCCTGCTTTCTGCTTTTTCTGCAAAGCCCACCCCAAGTTACTGTTCGTAAGCTCAAGCTCTGCCTCTTCCATCCTCTCTGGGTCTTGGAGATGGAAATGTGAATCCTGCCTTGGCCCCTGCAGAGCCTCACAGAGCGTTGTACTCCACACACTTGGATGGGTCTGTTGGGAAGTGCTTCTGGCAAATGGTCATGAGCCTCTTCAGCCCCTAGGAATTAACAAAACAAGGACAATTCTGTAATAAGGCTGCAGCTGTTAAACAAACTTAATAACCTACAGTATTCTCAAGCTTAACAAGAAGAATTAAAAAGAAAAGGCTGCTATTTTGGGGTTGGGATTTTTATTTTGGTTGTTATTCTGTTCAAAGTTTCAGGTTCTCTTCAATATTAGAGGAGTTTGTGGCATAATCAAAAATGCTCCAGTTTCAGTCCCACCTGATAAGATTCACAGTGAAGGATCACAGGGATTCTTTAATCCCTCTTTATCACGAAGGGAACAAATGATAGCATAATTAAAGATATCTACAAGAAAGCTGAATATTAAAAGTAATTCTAAAGAGCAAAAAGCAATTTCTGACACCAAAACAAGCTGCACAGCCAAGGCAAGAACCAAACACTGCTCAGGAAGAGAACTGTGGTACCTCACAGGACACCACAGAGGCAAACTGAAGCAGTCAAGGAGGAAGTTTGATGCAGACTTATCAGTTCTTTCAAGGCATCAATTGCCAAAAACCAACATGACAGGAACCGTGTCATTATTTTCTTTCAAGTCACACAGAAAAGTCTAACTATGAAGAAAGCCAACTGCTGTGGTGGAAGTGTAATTTAGCAGTGACACTGTACTCCAAAATGGCAGTCATGTCCCTGTCATGAGACTCTCCCCATAGAAGGCAGCTCCTCACTCAGGGAAAAATTACTCAACAGGATGATGCTTTGGCGTTTCCAGTGCAGGCAAGCATGGAAAGTCTGCCCCAGCACCATAATGACTCCTTGTTTGGGATGTTATCACCCCAGGGTGCTGTAATCAGGAACATGATAGCTTTATGTAGCTGCTGGGAGCACAGGTAATAAATATCCCACGCTCCAGTTTGAACCAGACTTGTTAAACAAGACCCAATATTTAAAACCAACATGGAGAACATACATGTTTAAAGCCAACTTTGTCTTGGTGTTTCAGTGAGTTGAGTAATTCAGAAGCAGAGGTACAAAATTCACAGGGGGAAGATCAAGGATTTCCTTGGCCAACAGATGTAGCCCCAAAAACCAGAGAAGGGACAAACTGGGGATTTGACACACATCTTCCACAAGGTATGTTAGGTTAAGAGAGACCAAGCAACACTCCAGAGGAGAGATCTTTCTGCTCCAGGAGTGGCAAATGGACAGAGAAGGCCAATTACTGAGCAGCCTGGTGTAGCAGAAGGTTCCCCTGCCAGAGGAGCTGGAACTTGATGGTCTTTTAAGGTCTCTTTCAATCCAAACCATTCTGTGATTCTATGAATTATTCACCAAAATTGGAGAAGCAGCATTATGGTCATGCTGATTAACACAGACCACAACAACATTATTTAGTTTAATGCTATTTCATACATTAAATACTTCCAAGCGTAACTGGAGCCTGTCTCTGAAGATGCATAATCCACATGCCAATTTTCACCTTACAAAATAATTGGTCAAATTTAATTTGTTGTCTCTGTAAGTGTCTGGAGCTCCCTCTCACTTCACAATGATATTTTTTCAGGTTATGCTATCAAAAACCAGAGTTGAAGAGAAACCAAAGGTTATACTCGCAGCCCAAATACTGAGAGACTCAGAGCAGAAGGGGAAGTTGCATTTTGCAAGCAATTTCCTCGCAGACATCTGCAGAAGCTGAAAAGCAACAGGAGTCCTGTTGCTGCAGAAGGAAGACATTTATGTAAACCTCTCCTGCCAGGAGCTCTGAGCTCCATGATGCTGCTCTGGAAGCTTCGGAGTTAACCCAGAAGGTTTTCATCTCAATGGAACTGCAACTGGCAAGAGCCAAATACATTTAACAATACAAAGAGAGAAGGCTTGTTTCCTCAGACCTGTCCACCCACTGTGTTGAAAGTCAGAGTAGAAAAACAGCACTGCTACTAATTCTACAACCAGAAGTCCACATGAGTATGAAGATACACAGGAAGAACTAAACCTGGAATTTTGAGCCCAGATTGCTGTACTTATGAATGCATTTATCTAGTTGCAGAAATAGTCAGAAGGACTGAATTTTACAGTATTAAATTCTGTGCATGATGTTTAAATCACGAGTTAAGTGGTGAGGGACCTCCAGAGAATCAAGCCTGTCTTCACAGCTGCATTGGTGTTCATGCAGGATGACAGCAGTTCAGAAAAACCCATTAGAGACTGTTCCTGGCCCAGCACCGAAGAGCCTTCAGGTCCAGGATGAGCTACCTATGAACTGGATGTTATGCTTGACCCAAACTAAACCTGTCCATTTCCAGGAACCTTTTACCACATTGCCTGACACTTATGTTTCTCAAAGATCCCCCAAGACAAGCAGACCTGTTGAATTTCCAAAGCTGACATTACCTGTATGTACTTCCTTTGAGTTTCGTCGTTGAGCACGTGGGCCACGTGCTTGGAGAAGATCTTCTCGCGCCCCGTCCGCGCGTGGATGCCGACCATGGTGACGCCGATGGGCCAGGGAGCGTTCCCGATGGCCATCTGCAGGTAGGCATCGTTCGCCTGGAGAGGGGAGGGCATCCCTGAGCACCACAGCAGCAGCACCACACAGAGCAGAGCATTTCTGCCCTGCCAGGTGCAGTGAAACACCCATTCCCAGGTGCAGTGAAACACCCGTTCCAGTCTCTCTGACCCGGTGTCATTGCACGGTATTAACCAGCTGCACAACGCACCTTCCCACACCAAACTCCAAGGGAAGCAAGGGCTATGGACTTTCCCTTATAAAAAAAAGCACTGGATAAGGCAGTCTGGTTACCTTGATTAAAACTAAGGTTTACTCAGATTATTTTTAACTCGGCCATCTCTGGTTAAATGAGGTGACAATTAGGCTACATTTGTAACCATGTTTATGTGGCCAGAGCAGCAGCAGCAGTAAATCAATAAGGAATTTCCCCATCAAGAGCACAGAGCCCGTTTTAAAGCTGTAACAGACAACATTCCTGGGGAAAAACAGGGATAAAACTCGAAGGGAAAATTAACAGAAAGAAAGGGAGAAAGGAAGAGGAGTACAGAGCTTAAAAAAAAACCAACATAACTGAGAACCAGCAAGTGATAGATACAATTACAGAAAAATCTGAAGGACATGGCACAGGACATTCCTTCTCTATTAGAGAGCAACTACAAAACTCACCAATAAAGAGTTCATTTATCACTTCCTATTCAGAAACTAGACAATAAGAAGTAGCAATCATGATCAGTGGGTGCAGATTCTTTCCAGCTGGCACTGAACAAACTGGGAGGTGAATAATGAACAAGGCAGGGGGGTGCACACAGAGCTAAAGGCAAATCTGAAGAGGGGACAGGACTTAGTCATCACCTACATGAGGCAGATTCTGAACAGTCTTGTTCAAATACCTACTTGCTGACTTAAATATACTTTTGTGATGAAACAGGATGTGCACATGCAATTAAAGACCCTTGCAGGACTATCACAACAGGGTTAATTAGAACTGAGTGGACAACTTGCATTCTGGCATTTGCCTGCTGTCAACATGTTGATTCCAAAATTAAAATCTTTCAAGCTTTTCAACTAACAAAGCAGCAAGAATTTGTGGCTGACAGTATTCACAAGGCTGCACAAAGCAAGCAGCAGGCAAAAAGAGACAGAAGACAACAGCAGGCAAAAAGAGACAATTTTGCTCTTAGGAAGCAAAATTGAAAAGGATGTGAGTATCTGTAAAAGCATTCACCTAATGTAAAAAAAAACCAAAAACACCAAAACATCCAAATGTGTACTCAAGTCATCCAAAACCTCTCTGTGAAGTTTACTTAAAGCCAAGCACCTCCAGGAGAGAGGAGCACTGATGATTAACCGAGAGATACACCACATTCCTGCATGCTCATTAGTTTGAGAAGGTATTGGAAAGGGAATTTCCACATAATGATGACAACCAAGAGAAAAAAAATGCTTCAAAATAAAACCTCACTATCATACATCCCACACGTTCAGTTCTGCTTCCAAACGATTTGGATTACATTTGCCTTAGGCCATATATAGTTTTTTCAGTATCAAAAGCAAGTTTGCTTGCTTTCTTGACAAATTATGCCAAACGCTCACAAGAATAGTAAGAAATACTAGAAACTTAAAGGCAAAAGACAGCTCAGTTTCCTCTGCACACACAAGGTGCTTCAGCAAATGCTACTGGTATTTGAGTTCCACTTCTGAAGGCAGCTACAAATAACACCTAACACTGCCTTTGATCTTGTGTCCCAAAGTACTTCTGCCTCCTCCAATGAGCAGACTTTGTCCAAAAAAACCTTCTCATTAACTTACCTCAACCTTACTAGGCCACCTAATGTGAGAGGGGACAAAGGGACAGTGCCTCATATTCAATAATTCAGTTTGCCTCAATTAATTCCTAATTAATGAATCATCAACACCCTATTACTATCTATTCAATATCTTAATTTAACCTTAGAACATCAGGTTTCCCCTAGAGGAATGCTCTGCAACTTAATATACTCATCTCTGAGAAAAATTTTCTTCATGCTTGCAAAGCTCTGCAGTTTCATGAACCTCAGAAGATCTTCTGTCAGGCTGTGGATCAAACACTACTTGGAACCTAACATTTCACAGCCATTTTTCATTTTGTTGGGATAGATGTTGTATTTCCAGCTATGCATTTTCAAAATGAGAAAAAAATGGGAATGCTGAAGCAATAAACTCAATCTTTTACAACCAGACAGCGTGAACATGAGGGAAGAGTGCAAACGTACCTTCACATATTCTCTTTGCAACATGAATTTAATAATATCTGTTATTGATTCTTTGATATCTGCAGGAAGTGTCTACATGAGAAAGGAAAAAAAAAAAAGACATATTTACTTCAGAACAGCAGTTCAGGAAAATCATCTTACTCAGCATTTATACGAAGTTTAGCAACTACCCTTGCTTGAGGACCTTCACAAAGGAAAACATGTTTGTTATTCAGATGAAGGATCTGAAGCAGGAGAGGTTAAGTGGTTACACCTGCTAGCTGATGGCAAAGTGCAAAATGCAACCCCAATTCTCTGCCACGTTTTCAACCCAGTGAGCAGCTGCTGCTTTAAACAACAGCTGGAAAACCAGTGGGTGGACAGATTTCACTGATTGAGATAAAGTCAGAACTGGGAGTCAGGAGCTCTGGATACAGAATCTGTGACCAACTCACTATCCCCTCTCCTTCAGTGAGGCTAACACTGCCCCGGAAAGGGCACTAAGGCTGGGTACTTGGAAAGCAAAAGTTGAAGTGGCCTTTAAAGGTGATTTACCCTTTTGCGGAGCTTTCTGAAGAGCGGCCTCAGGTAGGACTCTGTCTGTTTCTGAGTGGCGCTGTTCAGCTTCCCCTGCACGCCCCGTTTCACGTAGTCCTCTCTGGCATTCAACTCCTTGGCCCAAACTCCCAGGAGGAACTGCAGGGAACAAGCACATCTGTGTCATGGTGCCACCTAGTGACTTCCCCGGCACATCAGACGGAACACGGGGTTAGGCTGCTGAGGCAAAATGAGTTTTTTCGGCGAAATCTGAGTTAAGAAGGTAAAACCTCTTTCAGAATGATAGGCAAGGAGGAACAGGAATGACCCTCTTATCTTAAATGTACACACAGAAATTAAAGCTTCAGCTCTTGCTGTGACTTTGGTCACCACAACAGTTACACAGGCACCGGCTGACTCGGTGGAGAGACAACACAGGTTTCTTGCCAGGAAACAGGGAAACAATTTCCTGCCATCCACTTGAACCTGTGGACTTCCTTTAAAACTCTCTAATTTCACTAACAGTATCAGGTGACATTCCAATTCAGCTTGCACTGTTCCAAGGAAACTCCTCTGAAGGTTTTGATGCCACAGTACTACACAGAGGCAACTACACACAACTGCCTCAAATATCACACGAAAATCAAATCCGTATTTATTTTGTCTGGAAAAGCAGGACCAGATTTTGAAGAACACTGCTCTCCCAAGAGCTCCTTCCCAGATCTGGCACAAGTCACTGTTGTGACTAACAAAGGCTGTGGACTGCCAAGCATTTCAAAAAACCCACATCTTACACATAACATGTGAGTTTTTCCTCTCAAGCAGCTGAAACCCACCCTTTTATTCCTGAAATACATCTGCATGGCAGTAATAATATGACACAGCTACAGAATAATTGGGGTCTGTTACCTTCAAGAACTTTGTTATGATGTCCATATCATAGTGATCATCACCCCGTCCTAAGGATTCTCCCAAAGCCTGGAACAGGGGGAAAAAAAAGGCTGTTATTTCTACTTTGTCTAGTTTGCCAGCACCACTACAGCAGAGCATGGTTCACTGCACCATGAACTGCAATAAACTCCACCAGAAATCCCAAACACTGGTCATGAAACAGAATGAAACAGCTACAAATGCTACTGAAATTCATTAATCTATTAAAAACATTCCCATCACAACGCCAATATGATTATTTCTTAAAAGTCAATGCAACAGTAGTTTTCAGTCAGTAACTACTAAATTATTGGCATAATTAGCAGCTGTCTGACAGCACTGTATTAAGGGGAACTGTGGGTGCACTGCATTTTTTGAGATCCCCAAAGCCATCAATTAACCTAATTATTTTGTTATGCTACTTCAATTCTCTGATGTACTGGGGCTTTTACCATTTAATTGCAACTGTGAATTTGAGGGAACAAATCTAAAAAAAACCACCCCAAAACCGAGCAACAAACCCACTAGAAAAAACCAGCTATATGCTCCAATACTCCACCTTCCTGCCAAAACCTCAAAACTGTAAATACTAGCAGCAAGTTTTATAAACATTTTCCAGTAGGTATAGTTGGATTTATAATCTATTTCCATTGCCCTCACGTTTCCAAAGTGTGTTTTATTTTAAAAAATCTCCAAGATTTGGAGCCAAGTTCAATGTAAGCCTTTATGCTAAAGGCAGTGCAGTTAAAGTAGCATAAAATTAAGACACAGTGTTTTCAAACTTTTTAGAAAAAGACTGTTTGCATGGCTCAAACCAAGCCTGCCCTACTACCACAAAAAGGGGTTATGTTGAGAACTAACAGATCAATAAAATGCAGCTCCATTACAACTGCTATCCATTCTGGTACTGCAGTTATTTTAAACCAGAACCCCTGGCACCGTAACAAAAAAGCCAGACTATTTCTTAATAATAATAATGTATTCACTTCAGCTTTCAATCATAAATCGTATTATTTCTTAAACACGCTTTTGGAAGGACGTTATGAAGATTAACTCCTGCAAAGAGTTTTGAAGATTAAGGGTAAAAGTCTTCAGCTCAAGTTAATGTGCTTTCCAAAACATTACCCTGAAATATCAGGTGCTGAATGCATTTCCTGGCACTCACTCACACAGACACCATGGGATTCTTTCAGAACAGAGTAGCCATTTGCACTCAAGTTTCTGGGACACATTATCTCTGCACTTCTTATATTTCCTGCAGTCTGCCTACTTCTGATGCTCTCTTTTTTTTTTTGTCCTAGATGTTTTCATATCAAACATTCTTTCCGTGTGTCTGTTTTTCAGAGTCTTTCTTCCTTGTATAGGGAAAATTAATTGGTACTGACCTTATTACCCTCTCAAATACTCATTGGAAAGCCTTTGGAATGCCTTTGGAATTTATGACCACGTAATGTATTGCAATTAAATTCTCTACTTACGAAACCCCTGGAGAATGCATCTTAACTGTGCAACTGTCTTTGCAAGCAACACCTGTCCCCTTTGGGATGAAGTGTTGTAAACAAAGACCACGTAAGTTTTCACTTGTCTTTTGTAGGCACCTACAGTGCAACTCCAGGCTTAGAAACCTGAATTTTCTCTTTAAGAACATTTCAGAATGCCTAAGTCAGCTGTTGAAAAGAAGGTAACTTTGTCTGAACAATCCTGAAGCTTTCTCACAGCAACATACTATATCTAACAACCCTTAGTTATGACCTATCCCATACTTCTAGTTCTTCAATAGTAGTATTCTCCTCATGGACTTTCAAGTCATTCTGGGAGTCATCATCTCCTGCTTCTTGGCCGCCTACAATTTCATTCAGGTACTGCTGATCAATCTTATCCAAAGCAGCCTTCAGGTCATTTCTCAGGCCCTAAAAAACAGGGGGAAAAAAAAAGACTGATTTACAAAAAAACCCTCAAGTACATAAAAGCAGTTCAGTACTGTCACTGTGAGCATCCAACTTTTGTTTAAGGTGCAAATTCTCTAAAAACATGCATAAGGGTTTAGCCTTGTTGTTTGAATTTAACTGAACTCCAAGAACAGTTTCTGCTTCAGCACTTAACAAAAAGCAGGTGAAAGAACTTCTGCAGTGTTCATACCTACGAAAAAGACTTTTTACAGTATTTTCACCAAAAAAAGCCTGGAGGACAGAATCGGACTCTAGGACTTTCTTCAAGTCATTTTCTCCAAGCAATGCACTGAACCACCCCAAAACAAACAAAAACCAGATCATAACCATCATCAGCTCTACAAACCTTCACATCTACCCTGAAAAAAGCTGTATATAAGGTAACACTCTTTCAGTGTTAGACATAAAACAATTATGTTGTTTCCCTTCATTACAAATTATTTAAACATAGCAGAATGTTTTATATAGATTCACTGTTTAAAACCCTCAACTTTTGAAGAGGTGATTAAAAAAACCAGAATAAGTTTAAAACCATATACATAAAGTTAAAAGGTATTTTCAAACAGAACACAAAACTCGCCTTAGTCACAGTTGAAGGATTTGCCTTCTTGTCTTGATACATAAAATATAAAGCTCTATACAGAAGTATGACATTTCTTACCATCAGATAAATTCAGCCACTCCACAGGGAATGGATATGCACAGTAACTTCCCCTCTTCCATCACCATACTTGGCCGTCTGGAGGATTTCTATTAATCATTTAGTTACTCTAAAAATGTCTGAACCACAAGGCTGGTTGACTAAGCAACATGTAGAATCCCCCTAGACAGCAACAGGAGTGACTGAAACATGTAACAAAAATCCAGAATAACCCTATTTATGGGCTCTCTATTTCCTAATCCTGCTCCTGTGATCGATGTCACTGGAGTTTTGGAAAGCTTTCATTAGCAGAGCTTTTATTTCTAAATCTGTTTATCTTTATTTTAAAGACTTGGAGAGGAAAAGGCTTTCCTTTTATGGGAAGCCCCAGGAAAGACACTTAAAACAATTCAGTTTGCCACAAATTGGGGAAGAAAATGCAAATTGTCACTTCGTTAGTAAGGTTGTACATTTGGTTAACAGTCAATGCAGAACAAACCGCAACTGCATCTCCTCACTTAACAGATCATTTCTTAAGACAAAAGGAATAAATTAGTTATATTTTCAAGTCAATTTTTGAGTTGATGGCTACTTTAAAGAGAAGGGGGAAAACTGACATTTCCATAACAAGTTATAGCTCTGGAATCCAGGGATTTGAAAAACCATTTATATCCCAGAGAGACAGTATGCAGACCTGCTCTTACTTACCTGTGCCTTCTCAGGGATGCACATAATCACAAACACAGGATTATTTTAACAGTAAATGACCGTTCTCTGCTCATTAAAAAGCAGGGGCAGCACAAGCTGGGGTATTAGTGCCACCTGAAGGTCTCTTTTCCAACTGACAAGGGCATGGAAGGTTTCTCGGGCTGAGCTCTCTAACACAATTGTAATTGTGCACAAAACTCTGATTTTTAACATAGTTTCTCAGCAATATTCTCTTTGCTGTCTACTACCTCTTCCTCCTGAAAATTAACAGTTACTGAAAATCATTTTCAGTAACTTTTATAGGGTTACTCATTGATTATCCCACCACAAGTAAGTAACTAAGAGCCAGTCTTACCTTGTTCACTTCAGGTGCAAGAATTTCTATCTTCCTCAGACGTTGAAATGCATCATAATCTGTTTCTCCAAACAGCCTGATGGGCTCACCCCTCTCTCGTAACCTCCTGATAACCTGCAAAGAATCAAAGCACTCCCTGACGCATAAAGGAAGCAAAATAAAATCCAGAATGACAGATTTATTTACTTTGCTTAGAATAACAAGCTGAGCTGGACTGGAGAGGAAATAGCAATATTTTAAGCAGTAGAAAAATGTTCCAGACACTTTGCAATCTAAATATAAAATTCCCACGGTATTTCAGTGAAAGGTCATTCCAAATACTACTGATCCAAATTTTGTATAAAATCCCAGGCTGTTTGATACAGCCGAACTTCTTCCTGCTCTGACTCGTTTAAACAAATACACAAAAATCATCCCTCTGGCAGAGCTTAAAAACCATTTTAAAAATCACAAAGGAACTTGACAATTATCTCACTCACCTATTTGTCTTGGCAATAAAATACTAACTGGGCTGCAGGTTGTCCCAGCACAGCCACGAGATGATCTGCTGAAAACCCCCACCATTAAGCATTTGGGAAATATGGAGTCCCATAATCTAATGGGACAGTTACTTTAAAAGTAGATATAACAGAAGTGAAAAAGCCTTCCTCAACTTGATTCAAACTTCAAACCAAACACAAAACCAACATCCCCCATTACAAGTCCCGTAAAAAACTGAATATCCTGCCAAATTAATGGGATGTGTGACACGTTTGGATGACCTCAGCTGTGAATTTCAGTATTTCCAAGATTTAAGTGTATTCTGTACTTCTGAACTTCCTGCTTCTGCTTTGGGGTATGGATCTGCTTGTGAACTTAAACCCACATAGGCATTTTAATCCTTAGAAAAGGCAAAGAACATCCCAGCTGCTCTGACTTTAGGACTGTTTCTTCTAGAGGCTAAGGTAAAGTTCCAAAACTTAGTTTCTAAATTTGTGTTCAGACCAATGAGTTACAAAGAAAAGAAGCTCAGGGGAAAAAATCTTGGAAAAAGTCAACAACATGCCATCTTCAGTACTATCCAAGGATAATGCTGATATTCAGGGTACCACTCTGAAAGAGCTGTAAAATGTTACACAACATCTGTGTAAATCCCTGTAACAGAGGCTCTACCCATCAGTACCTCCCTATGCATTCAATTGGACAGCAGACCCCTGATAAGCAAAGATGATCATTAACTGCTGACTGCAAAAACAGAAGCTTATTATTTAATAAAACTGCCATTAAAAGTACAGTTCACTGGATGAAAACAGCCCTAACAAGAAATTTCAGGTGCATTTGCTGTAAACTCTGTTTATGAGTCTGTTTATGGTGATTGATTTTACCTCCTGCCTGGAAAGAGTCATTGGTAACTTCTCCTCTGCCAGTTCGAGTTCCAGCACTGGATTTGATGCAGCCAGTGGTTTCTCCTCCTCTTCCTCCTGCTGCACCTACATTCAACAGACATAGTTACTCACGTGCAAAGGAAACAAACCCACATGTTGATGAGAAATGATGGGAAGATACAGAACTCTGGAACACAGACTTTAATACGACAATATAAACCTTTAGTTTCATGGTTTTATGGTCCGTAATTGAATCTCCCAGAACAGTAAAAGTTCTTGATAATACCAGTAATTAACTAGCAGTTCTGCAGGTTGCAGGAAGCAGTCTCTGCAGCAAACAGAAAGGACAATTGCCGAAGTTTGGCCGTCCCTTTAGCAGGCAGATGCCAGCACTGGTGCCAAAGATAGCAAATCCACCCTCTGCCTGTTGATTCCTGCCCCTGTTCCATCCTCCCTACCCATGTAAGAGCATTTGCATCACTGTGTGATGAACCAGAAGGGGGAATTGATTCAAAGAGAAAATAATCTGAGAAACACAAGTACTGGTGCTGTTTCCAGCCTGCTTCACTTCCTCATCCAGCTCCTGAGGACCAGCACATGCACAGACAGAAGGACAGGAAGGAAAACCCCAGGGCAGGGTGAGAGTGGAGCTGCTTCTTCCAGTGTCACTGTCAGTTACAGTGTTAATTACCTACAGCTTCAGCAAGCTGAGCACAATCAGCAGTGATCCACAGTTTTTGTTGGGTTTTGAGAGGTAATGCACCTCTCCAACAACCTTGCCAGCCTCCTGCCGGTAAAAAAAAAAAACAGAAAAGACACAACTCCTCGTAGGAACAGGATACCATTAACATCTCCTTTTATTCTAAAAGAAGGTCCCTGAATCAAACAGAGCATTCCTTCTTCATTATTCAATATTTTAATAATGCAAAACAACTCTTTGATCAAAGCAACTTCGAGACAGCAGCCATGTAACTCCAGTTCCCTGTGTAAGCTCAAATTCAACACTTCTGACAGCAGGAGCAGATTGCTGGTGGTAATATTCCTATAATAAGGAAACATCTCCAGTGTTCACTCATATCTTGTTTTTTCTCACATTTCTTATTAAAATTTATTTCCTTTCTGTACTTGCTAAAAGGGAAACAATCCAATTAACCCTAGAGCACCCTGCAGCATTCCCTGTGCATGGGCAGCCTGGTTTGGGGTTGATCAGTTTGAAGAAGGTACTGGACAGAATTTTATTTTTTTTTAAAAAAGAAGCTTTTTTATTCTTTCAGGCCACAGTGACAGCCTTGCACTCAGGTGTCAGTGGGACTCCATGTGGCTGGAAGGATCCACCCCTGGGGCTCCAGCTCCCAGATTCAGCCACAAATCTACATTCAATGCTGTATTAGCAAACACAGAAAAAATCAATCCTACAACCACAGGTGTTTGGAATGAACAAGGGAAAGACAATTAAATCAATGTTTAACACATAAAGGGAGGGAGAAAATAAAATTTCCATCAATACAGGTAAGGAGAAATTGACAGGGGACAGAAAATATGGAACAACTGTGTAAAAATTTTTTAAAATATACTCCCGTGGCAGAAGGTGCATACAAATTTTAACTTACAAACATTCTTGAAATCATAAAGAGACAGCAGCACTGGGAGAAAAGATTTGATCCATTTTGTCAGCTGGACTCCAAGTTACAAGCAGTATCTTTACCATAGTTATTTTTGTTTCAGTGCTTTCTTCAAGCAAGTGAAATTATTCCAACTTATTAAGTCTAAGCAAAGCAAAAAGGCACCTGAATTTAAAAAGAAATCAGTCTGTGTTCCATGTCTCATTAACAGAATAAAGAACAAATGCAGAAATCTGGGAGGCTCTAAAAAGATACTAAATTTAACAAAGTAACTTATTTTAAAACCATTTCAGGGTAACATTTCACACCAAAACTGGTGCTGCAGCAGCACAGGTAACACCACTTTGAACACATCAGGTTCTGAAAAATTCAAGCTAATGCTCAAAAAGCATCAGGCAGCCATTTCCACTTGGAAGAGCAACTGGATTCACAGAACTATCCCATGACTTTATGCTGCGCATTCCGAGAATCGTTTTGGCATTGATGTTCAAATACTCACAAATAGATCAAGGTTTCAGAATAAGTCACTAACTGGGTAAAGGTCACTTGAAAACAAAGGTCCTATTCGTGCCCTCTAACAGCAAACAAGATTATGAAACTGTCTTCCCCAGGGAATGCATCCCCCCTCCCAGACACCCATCAGGCAGGCAGGCACACACACTTGTAGAAGACAACAACATTCTTTCCATTTCAGTAAACTCTTGCCCTGACACCGTTACAAGGCAGATAAAGCCTTCCAGATCACCCATTTGTTGCAAAATGCACCCGAGGTTACCAATTGTTTCTAATATTTTGCCAGCAAGAACATGAATGCTGTTGTTGCACAGCTTCATTGCTGCGTGGTTAATGGCCAAAACCCAAACACAACTTTATGAGAACTGGCAGATCTTTTTGATGCACACCCACACTGTACTGATTTCTTTTGGACATTCTCACAATGAAGATTGGATAAAATTATCCAAATGTATCCATTTATCTCAATAAAGGGAGGAAGGTAGCTGTATCAGGTCCAGTGTTCATGCCTAACAGCACAATTTAAAAAGAAAGGAAGACAAGCTTTGATCCCGAGCCACTTCATGCTTTCCACAAATAAAAACAAACAAACAAACAAAAAAAAGAAATAAAAGCCAAACCATCACACAAACTTAAGTAGCTGAATGTCATGCATATCTTTTCCTGCATTGAAAATGGTTTTGGAAACTCATACCTCTCCAGGTGGCTTCTCATTTACAGGCTAATGTATAACATTAACAGATTGAACAAAGAACAACAATGATCATTAACAACATTGATACTGTTGATAAAAAAATGCAGACTTCAAAATAAACACACCAAGTCTTGGAAGAACAATTTCCGTACCTTGTAGCCACATCTCTGGAAGTAGGCCTCCTCTTCCTTTTTAGCTAACTCACTGCGCTTGAAATACTTCTTACTTCCCTAAAAAAGAGGAGAGCTGTTACCAGTTCACAGTTTTGTGTGGTTGGGCAAAAATGGCTCAAACTTTCTTACTTGGCTTGGTGAATTCAGCTACATCCTTTCCCAGAGATGGCTACATTGCCACAGAAAGGGAACTAGTTGGAAGCACCTCTGAAATCAGCAATATAGAGTTACTTTGCAGGATATATGTATAAGCAGAATTAAAAGTACAATGTGCTTGCCAGCACTTTAGAAAACACAAGTTTTTTGTCGTGTAAGGCCTTGGTGGTGACCGGTGTAAAGCTTCACTTCAGACGTGCACAACCAGGCCCAGGTTGTTTAGACAAACCACACAAAACACATAATTTGACACTAAACCAAGGAAGTGGGAGAAATCATCTTTGTACAGTATATTTTATAAGCCTGCTTGGAACACCTTTGTATAAATGTGCCTGAAAAGACATTCCAGACACACAACAGCTGGGAAATGTGGTCACCCCACATTTTCCTTGATTAGTAAACTATTACTTCTTCCTTCACGCTTTGCCTGACGTAAAACAGCCTCCAATGGCAGCTCCCTACTTCAGCCTCTGATGCCAAAACTCAAAATCAGACACCCCTGAAAGGGGCTCTGCTGTAACGTGGGGGTTTTAGGCACACACACCATTCAGACCAGATCCAGATATAGGGTTTTTTGGCACACACACACCGCTTAGACCCGACCCAGATATGGGGTTTTTAGGCACACACACATCGCTCAGACCATACCCAGATATGGGATTTTTAGGCACACACACACTGCTCAGACCCTGCCCGGATATGGGGTTTTTTGGCGCACACACACATACCCCGCTCAGACCCTCCCTGGATACGGGGTTTTTAGGCACACACACACCACTCAGACCCTCCCTGGATACGGGGTTTTTAGGCACACACACACC
>VWZT01003061.1:322688-334623 GCA_013397055.1 Pachycephala philippinensis
CGCCGCCACGCCGCGGGCCCACCCCCCAGGCGGCGCCTGGTCTCCATGCCGGCCGCTCTCCCCCCCAGGAGCTCCTTCTCCTCCAGCTGCTGGCGCTTCCTGCTGATCTCCCGCTTCAGGATGTCCATGGCGGCCTCGGGAAGTGCCGCAGGAAAACAACACCGTCACTTCCGGGGAGGCCGCGCCGCCACACGGCGCCCCCTGGTGGCTGGGAGGAGCGGCGGGATGGGGGGTGTCAGTCCCTTCTCCCGAGTGACAAGCGACAGGACGAGAGGAGACGGCCTCAGGTTGCGCCAGGAGACGTTTAGATTGGATTTTAGGAAAAGCTCCTTCAATATCCATGTAATATCATACNAGGTTCTTTAAAGAGAGTCTGCGTGCAATTTATTCAGCTGTCTTCTCTGTTTGGCTTGAAAAATCTTTGGGGAGAAGTCTCTCTGACTGTGTGTTTGTACAGTGCCTCATGCGATGGGCCTTGGTTGCAGATGACAGCTAATATCAGATAAATCGTGGCCTCAGGTAATAGGAAAAAATTCTTCCCCGAAAGTGTTGTGAAGCACTGGGACAGGCTGCCCAGGGAAGTGGTAGAGTCACCATCCCAAGAGGTGTTTAAAAGATGTGTAGGTGTGGCACTTGGGAATATGGTTATTGGTGAACTTGGCAGTGCTGGGTCAATGATTGGACTCAATGATTTTAGAGGTCTTTTCCAGCCTAAATGATTCAATGAGACTGGTTACTGCCCAGCCATACAGGGTGTAAATGCCATGTAGTAAGGTGGGATGCCTGTGATGTCTGGTTTCTGCTTCCTTCAGGCCTAGAGGACTGAGGTGGTTGGTAGGGGCTGAACTCCTTAGTGTGCACATCCCAGAGCTAAATGCTTTTGTGATCAGGTACTCAGCATTTGTGACACAAGTAGTAACATCAAGAAATCTCTTGTTTTGCTTATTTACCTGATTTTCTCCAGCTATTTCCACTCTGTGGCTTGTAAAGTCCCAAGGGTCCAGAAAATGCTTTGAAGAATGAGTAAGAACAGCCAGTTGTCACTAGGCTTAAGTTGTTCAGGGCTATATATACCTTGTTGGAAGTGAAGGCCACCAAATACTGTAGAGTAGAAGTCACTGTAGCTTTAGCTCCTCTGTTTTGTTTAGGAGCAACCTGGCTGGTGGCAGCACCTCTGTCTCCTGTTGCCACTTGCTATGGCACACAGCAACTTCTCCCTCCCTAGGTCCTCCCAGATTTTTTTTCACCTTTAGGTCCTCACAGATTTCTTCCTTGCCTTTCCCTGTTGTAAGCTCCATTGCTGCAGTAGCTGTTTTGGAGAGCTGTAACCACAACTGGCTTTCCACCTACTTTAGATAACCTGAGCTGTGTGCCATGGCTCTTCCTTGCAGAAAATGGCACATTGGTTTACAGGGGTTGTTTAACCCCAGGCTGGAGGGTTCTGGATTTAGAAGTTGTGCTCTGCTTTACCTCAGGCTTGAATGCAATCACTTTGCAATGAGGAAGCAGGAACAGTCCTCCTACGCTTTTCATAGTTCTCTAAAAGGAAATTATATCACATCTGGTGGTTATAAGAATCCAAGAACGTTTCTTTATGAGTCCTGGGGGAATGTGCCCACATTTGGGCAAGGGTGTAAGTCAGGAGGCTGTAGGAACACTCTGCAGTGGACTTTATGGTAAATGAACCCAGATGCTTATGTCAGAGTGCCAGCTGCCCCCTCAGTTTACTCTAGAGTACACACAACCTTAGACCTTGCTTCATTTGCTGCTCCAGTCTGACATTGACCTGGTTTTGGCAGGGATGCAGTTAATTTTCTTCCTCGTACCTGGTGTGGTTCTGTGGTTTGGATCAAGTATGAGAATAACTGATAATACGCTGATGTTTTAGTGGTTGCTAAGCAGAGTTTATACCAAGTCAAGGACTTTTCAGCTTCTTACATCCTGCCAGCAATGAGACTGGGGGACACAAGGCGGCCAGGACAGCTGTCCCCAGATGACCAGAAGGATATTCCATACTGTACGGCATCACACTCAGTATATAAACTGGGGGGAAAGTTGGTTGGGGGCTGCTGCTCGGGAACTGGCTGGACATCACTCAGCAGGTAGTGAGCAATCACATTGTGCATCACTTGCTTTGTATGTTATGTTGTTGTTGTTGTCATCGTTACTGTTATTATTATTATTACTTTTTTTCTTTTTTTTCCTTTGCTGTCACGTTGAACTGTCTTTCTCTCAATCCACAAGTCTTCTCACTTTCACTCTTCCAATTCTCTCCCACATCCCTCTATGGCTGGGGGAGAGTGAGAGAGTGCCTGTGCACTGGCTGGGATTAAACCGTGACAGACATTATATCTCAATTAGAGACAGTACAAAAGGAAGGAGGAAAGCCAACTCACACACAGTACTCGTGAGAAAGATGCAGTTACTGTCAGGTGAGTCTTAGACCAAAGATCTCCCAGTCTGTAAAAAATAAAACAAATAAGGTGTCAGGGAGTGGTAAAAGGGACAAGGAAGCAGCTGATTAGTTTATGTTAGTGAAACAACTTTGGCAAGGTTGGAAAGTAGTGCTGTACCTCTAAAAGGTGACTAAAAGTTCACTAGTGATGACTCAACTTCCCACAACTGCTCTTTTCCAGTACTCCTGATTCTGTGCTCTCTTGCCTCCAAATCAAAGCATCCTGTAATGTAAATCCCTTCTGTGATCAAGACAGTTGTCTTGTCCTATGGACAAGAAGTGGCAATCTACGGAGTACTACATCTCCCAAGAGTTACTGTATGCATGCAAATGTGTAGTTATGTTGGCTCTGTTTTTCTGAGGACATTCACCAATACCTCCTTGAAGAAAGAAAGGGAGAAAAAAATCTTTGGTGTCATCCATCCATTTGAGATTATTCTTTTTGAAGATATTACAAAACCTTCTAATGTATAAAAAGAGGTGGTATCTTTTTTCTTTCACTGACACCTCATGGAGAGATCCAGTCTTGCTTCCTGTCTGATCTCCAGGATGGCAAATCTGGTTTTGCTCTTCTTTGCCTCAAGGTCAGGGTAGCATTTTCTGCGGGACATGGATTGTTGAGATGTTGGGTCAGGTATCAGCTGGACACTATTCAAAGCTCTTCTGTTCCTCAGAACATGTTCCTGAGGCTATATCTATGCTGGCAATTCGTTATGGTCCCTGCCTGCTTCCCTATGGGTCTCTCATCCTCTGACTGTCTCCATTCACACGTGCTCCTTGGCCCTAGGGTGGATATCCAGAGCTCCTCTTGCCAGACAAACTCATGGTGTACATGAAAGCTCAGTGTGAGCTCTCATCCTTGGACCACATAATGGAAACTGTTCCTCCACACTGCAAAAGGGTTTCTCCAAGTCACCATTGTTCTGAGGAGCCCTCAGAATGTGGAAACTGTTTAACTGTGTTGTGAAAGCAGACAATTCCTGTCCTGTGCCAGTCCTTCATTCATGCAATAATCCCTTAGATGACATCACTGCATAAGATATTTTTAACACAGTGAAATGTGTGCTTTTCCAAGCTGTATTTCAAGTTATCAGTTTATCATATATGGCATTACTCTACTCATTAGAGTCAATTAGATCATTGCAATAAATCCAAAGCTTGACTATTTGTTTTCTACTGCTCCTGTTTTGATTTTCAGGGCAATCCTGCTGGTTTGGTACCACTGTGGTTGTGCATTTCTGTCTCTCATGTGATTAATAAATATATTTGCTGTCAGGGCTGTAGCCAGGCCTTTAAGCTCTCCCAAAACCACTTACACAGTCTTGAGAGCTCCCAGCAACTGAGCTTGGGTCTGGAAGCAATAGTGTTACCCATGTTTTCCCTAGATCCAGGTTTCCGCAGACCTCTGGAACAACCCCACAGAGTTAACCGCCAAGCTACTTTGAAGTAATTTCCTTCACAACATTAAATATGAAATCAAGACTGGAAAGGGAAATCTAGAAGTTATTCAAAATCTTGGAACATTCATAAGAGCCTTGTAAGCAATAGAAATACAAGCTCAAAACATACATGAGGTGTTTCATTCCAATTTCTTGCTGGTTAAGTGATTGCTCAGCTTTATCTGCTGCAAGCCAACTGTCAACCTACAGAAAGATTATTGAAGGCAGCTCAAATAACCCAGTTTCACTCAAATATCCCAGCTGTCATCTATTTGCCAAAGTGGTAAAACGGATCAGAATAATTTTGACTGCTCTCAGTGGTTATCTTCAGTTTATATTTAGTTGTTTTCAGGTTGTATCTTTATGGGCATCCAGTTTCACTTATCTATTTGATATTAAAACAGGGGAAACCCCCAGTTCAGCCAGCATATGCTTTCACTCGCACACAGGAGGCAGAACTGATGCCTTGCAGCTGACCAAGATTGCAGAACTCATTTCAAGTAACAAGGGCACAGATGACTCTTGGAAACCCTTTTCAGATAAGTACATGGTTCCTTTTATTCATCTTCAAAACACTATACCAAAAAAGACAGTGGATAAAATTGCCTTTACACCATGACTAAGTATGTCTACTTCTGGCGAAGGGAGCTCAACACCCAATCTCAGTCTTTTCTTTTTTTATTAAAGCAGTCCTTAACTTTTTGGGAGGAATTAACCTACCCGATTCCCCATTCTTTGCCCCCACATTTGCTTTGCTTACAGGTACCTCTAGCTTGTCACATCCACAGGCCACCTCCAGGTGTTCTGTCAGACATGTTAGTATTTCTGCTAAGGATTGCAAACTGCACTTCCCTACAATTCTGACACTGGGGATGGGTCCATCCCCTCCATTTAGTCAATTTAAGCCACTCATACTGGGCTTTCGCTTTCTTATTCACCTTTCCAAACAGCACATGATCTCCAGGAGGTCACAGTCAGAGAAACACTCAGCTAGCGGGAAGATTGAGGAAGAAATTGGGGGTAGCGCTCCACCACAGGTGGAGACAAGGCCACTGGCAAAGACAAGGAAAGCTCACAGGGGGGGAAATGGCAGAAAAAAGGTTCCCACATTTCTAACAAATGTAAGTCTTCCAAAGAGTATGACATCTGTGTATCATGAAGGTGGCATTTGAATTTGGTTTGTTTTGCATTTTAAAGTGTCACTTGATTAGTTCTCATGGCAAGTCAACCCCTGCAACTCCTGTCTACCAGGACACACCTCTGTAATGCAGTGCTAAAATAGTTAGGAAAGTAGTGACATGCATATGGACGTTACTGGTTAGTAAGGCTAGTGTGGCTTTCAGAAACATGCTTGAAATAACTGTTTGACTGCTAATTATCCTCTGGTTTTGACAAAGGAATATTTATGAGCATTGTTTAGGTTATTTATAGGATGCATGAGTTTTTCCTATCCCAGCAGCTTTATTATCTGTAAAACTGAGGTGGTGTAAAAACTCACTGTTGCTTCTAAAAAGCTTTGTATTTAAGAACAGCTAATTATTGCGGAACTGGCCGATATGTGAGATACCTGAGGAAAATTCTGTTGTTTCAGGAACAGTATTCGTAGCTCAGCTTATGGCACTGTGTCATCAGAGTCCCTAATGAGTTGGTCCCAACATGTCACTAGGGAGACTGAACTTTATTGACAGCAGTGGCCATTTGTGGCTGTTAAAGAATCCAAAACGTCTTGCAGGAAAATGATCATGCCTCCTTTTTTTGTTGTTTTGCTTTTGGTTTTTTGCTGGTTTTGGTATTTTCGTAGCTGTTCTTTAGAGCACTCCAGCAGTGCAGGGCAAATGATGTGAAGCATTGAACATCCTTACTCCCAGCATCAGTCTGCACTACACATACCCAAACAACAAAGTCTTTCCAGGAAATGTGCAGTTACAGGACTAAGCCCAGCAAATGCAGACTGGGTTGTCAAACTGCATGCACTGAGTTTTAGATCCATACAATTGTCTCTTTCTTCAGCCTTCCCCAAAGCAAGGTCTACACTTAACATCCCTTGGGTTTGAGACATTTTAGCTGTATTAACAGACACCACCACCCAAAACACCAAATTGATCTTGTTGGATGGTAGAAAAGCACATAAAAACATCTATTTTTCTTCCACTTAATTGCGTATAGAAGATAAATGATTGAGTATAAAGTATTGTACTTCTGAGTTCATTAACTTCTATTCAACACAGGTAAGAAATCTCTCAAAGTTATTACAAAATGATCATAGTTCTGTGTTGTCAGTTTGATCCCTGCAGGATGTGTCCATCTCAGAGAAAATGCCCATGCAGGTGCACTGGCTGCCTCAGCAGAGAGGTCAGGGATTGAATGGGTGATGGAGTCTTCAGTATCTACACATCTCTGAAGGTAAATCCAGGGGGGGTCACATTAATGAAAATGCTGCTGTATGTATCTTACTGCTGAATAAAAGCACCATTTTCAGATGTTGTCAGTCTCCAGCCTGACAGAGATTTAAAATTCACATAATCTCTCTTTAAAAAGTGCATGTGTGAGTAGATTTTGAACTCCATTGTACCTTGCAATGAAATGTTATTTTTTAGAACTGAAAATCAGGCAGGTAGTTATGAATGTGCCTGAAGCTATTTCTCCAGCCTGAAATGTAAGAAAACTGTTGGAAAACATTTAGGAAAATAGAACATCTTAGTAGGAGATGCAGCAACTTTTCATGAATTTATTTTAACTTGCATCAGTATTCTGAGCTACAGGGATTATAATTTAGTAGAGAAACTCTCATTGGGAGAGGGGATTGATGGTGTTGAGGCAGCAGCCCTGTGAGTTGACAGGGATGCTAATATAGCCACGGCAGAAGTTTAGAGAGCAGATCAGAGCAGCTGGGTGGGCTGATAGAGAGGATCAGGGCAGCCCAGAGGAGCAGTAAGAGGATCCAAATAAGTGGATTAGTAGCATACCAAAGCACACATTACTTTTAGTTTTCAAACTCCCATTGATTTTACTGCAAGTGCATTTACTAATGTGTGGCAGGAGAAACGGAGGAGGATCAAGGCAGAATCGAGACACGGAGAGCAGGTCCCTGTGGCAAGCTGGAAACAGAGAGAGGCTGGGCTGGGGAGCACGGTGTAACATCCCCGCATCAGGCTCAGTCAGGACTTAGAGGAGGATGGCTGCTGCCTGGGCTTCATCCCGCAGCCTCAAGGAGCTGTCTAACGGTGTTAAATCCTTTTGTTCCTGCAGCTGATGCTGCATTTGTTTTCCATCCATAGCTCCAGCGGTTGCATCGCTGCACTATTACGTCTGCCTTCGGCTGCTGTGACTGAAGTGAACTGACACAAAAATGGAGGTGTGATCGGCAGCATGACCCTCTTGGAACTCTCCCGAGCAGGGGAATCACTGGGCTGCTGGGCCCTGAGCTGAGCTTGCTGCAATTTGTGCCCGCAGCATTCATCAGAACTGGGACTGCTGACTGCTGTGCTTGGGCTGCCATGATTGACATTGACTCCGGGATGACCCAAAGATCAAACATTCCCTTTCCGAGGACACCAGCATGGCTTTACACTTCCTCTCTTAAGCAGAGGTGGTAGCGATGCAAAGACACATCCAGACTAAAAATTCTAAGCACTATTACTCTTTACATAACATAAAAATTCAAATTTCTAGGGAAAATAACAAGCCCTACTCACATGGTCCTCAGCTCCCTTGAAGCACTTGGGTTGTAAGGGCAAAATTAGTGCAGCTCATGGTTTCTCCACGTTGCAGAGAAGCAGAGGATGCTCATGTATATGGGCAGATTTCTTTTACTCCTCCACATTCTCTTTCATAAAAAAGAGCATTGCTGAGACCTTTTCTTCATCCTTCAACCACATCTGTTGCTTAGACACCTTGGTCTCCTCTCCACTCCTCCCAGAATTCAAATCCAAACACTGGTTTGTCCTAGGGCAGATATAATACCTTAATATCCAATTATCCCACAAGTACTGGATCAGAGTGGATCACCATCAAACTTTGACTCTAAGACTATAGTGCCCTTCCTTGCCGCCTTAGTCCAAGCTGCACATAAAGTCACAGCGGCGGGGGAAAAGTCCAACCTTACAGTCAAAAGGGGGTTTGCATTCTGATATGGAAATATTCAGAGTGTTTGTGACTGCACACACAAAGAACACTTTGTACACAGATTCAGTTATATTCTTTATTGTTGAAACAGTTCTGGAATGTTTTGGTCTCCTTGAGTTGGCAAACAGATGAAAACATTGGTCTGTCCTGTAATTTCTTTCTTTAAAATTTGTATGAGAAAGATTAACAAGCATCAGAATGGACAAGAAGGCATTTCAAAACTGTGTTCCAAAGGAAAAAGAGAGTAAGGACACAGACATGAAATGTCACAGACTGTGGCTCAAATGGTACAGGAAAAACTTAAGGATTGGAAAATAACTTAAACTGCACTCCTGACTACAGAATTCTTCAGGACATCCAGACACCTGCCTCTCTAATGACCCAGTCCTTGGATATGCCAGCCTGAGAGCCTGCTGAAAGGGAAGGTTTGTAGTAAGACAGCACAGCACAACATGGCCTATTGTCAGCTTGGGAGCTAAGTACTGCCCACATATGTCATATGACCACAAAACCACCACTGGAAACACTACTACAGTTTATAAAATCCTCAGTGCCATTCATTACACATAACTAACCAAAATAGCTCACCTATTAACCTGTCACCCGTGCAGCTCCTGGCCTCCAATTTACCTCTTCACCCTTCTCCTGCTTCCTAATACCGCATGGAACCTTGTCAGGCTCCAAGATGAGTGGTAATCATGGTGCTATTAATATGGCAGTCAGCAGCCTCTTCCCACTTCACACAGCCTCACATGGATTCCTTGACATTGGACTTTAAGCCTCAGATCAAATCATTGAGTTTATGAGACTTTCTCCAGTATAATTTTTCCATCTGAAAAGCTGAAGGGGTTCTTAGTACACTTATTTAATTCTCCTCAGCTCTAGGACTCTTTAGTCATCTTTGTCCTACACCATCCTACTTCTGAATAATAAAACATTGTAATGAACTGGACACACCTGGAAACAAAGAAAAAGTCTGGGACATCCTGTGTGAAGAGCACTGCTGCTCTTAATACTGAAATATTACTAGATTAATTATATTTAATTGGTTAGCTCATGATCTGAAATGAAAAACAAAAGCATTTTACACACCAGAAAATTGTTGGAAAAATTACTGTCAATTAGAATGAGGAGGGGATATTTTGAAAGTAACTTGAAGCACAATAAAATGTTAACTAAGAAATAATCAGGGATGATCATACTGACTTGGGACATGTTGCAAGATAAAGCCCTTATTTAGTTGGCTAATTTCATGGCATTTAGAAAAACACATTACTCAGTTAAGGTTTGAGGAAATATGAAACCGTTCATGAATATATACAAAATGCTCAGAATTTTTCATATTTTCACCAGGAAGAAAGGACCTATGGATTCTTAATATGTAATAAAAACATGATACCAAGACAGAAACTGAAATAAAAGATGAAGTTAAAAGCTGTCCGCCTCCCAGAGCCAGTGTGCACTTTATCCTAAGTCACTTGGCTGCCACAGCGATGCAGCCAGCAACTATCTAGGGTGACACAAGGCAGCCATTCTAATGGGATAAAGAGGACTTTCATCTCTGCATTTCTCCAGCTGGAATAATGCAATGGTGGCCTGTGACAAACGAGCAGATGATCCCAGTCCAGTTTTAGGATGCCCACCCCAAAATGCCCCACAACAGGCTCACAGCTCCCTGTACATGGGAGCCTTTCAGTTTGTGTAGTTTTCTCTAAGTCCCAGCTGAGAAACACCAGCAGTGCAGGACAGAAAGCTGTTTCCAGCTACTGGATCCTCCTACGTGTTGTGTGGATAACTACAAGACTTTGACCTAAAGTCACCTTGTCCTAGTTTCTAATTCACTTTTATGCAGATGAGACGGCAGGATCAGGGCTGTGGCATCCACACTGGCTCATACTTTCAGAAATGAAAACTGCAAGATTTATTCATCTGAATGAGTACAATTAGGTTAGCTGGCAGGATCAGGCTTATTCTGCATGAAAAGGATGGAGTTCTCTAATTCACAAAAAGGAAAATTAGAAATACCAGTGAAAAAGGGGATGTGCTAGCTCTTGTAAAACATTACTGGAAACTACATCACCCAGACTGAAATGTCATTTCAAACCACGAGTGTCCCTTTAAGCAAAAACATCAGCACAGGGAAGGAAGAACTAAAAGGAGTAAGAAAGCAGCTGATAAAACACTGACATCACTTTTTCATAAATTATACCCCAAAATGTTTCGCAAAATTGAGTAACAGAGAAAAACAGAAAAGACGTTTTTATTTTTGTAGCAGGATAAAGCCCATCATGTGAGCTGAACTGTAAATGAGGGCCTTATGCTTTACAAAAATTCTCCTATTGTCCCAGGAAGGATGAGAGTCAAACACAACAGTTTCAGCAATGCTCTAAGTCTTGTAAGTAAAGTTAGTTAGCAGACGGGAATCAGCAGACTGTTTCGGGAAGGGGAAAAAAAAAGAGAAAACACTCTTTTTGTAAGAAAAATCTAGGCACACTGGTGCTGCATTTCAGACCCGACTTCATTGCACTGTACCAGAGATTAATTGGACCCACACAATCCAGCAAACAGCATATGACATCCATCTACCTTTGCTGCTTCAGCATCCTCCCAAAAATATATAATGCAGGATTTTAAATAGTACGTTAGCCCAGTTTCCTTTCACAAAGTCTTACAGAGAAGTTTAGGAAAATTCCAAAAGTAGCATATTGATTGCCTCTGGGATTTTCCACTTAGCAATTTAATAGAAAATTACACCCCTACCCAATCTGTGAGGTTTCCATAACCTCCCTTGTGAATTTAATTTTCCAGCATATAATAAATTTTACCATTAGGCATATTTTCTGATATTGCTTCACCATTAAGGCTATTTCCCAATTTGGCTTTTCAGAACCACATATACCCTCTGTGTGGTGTCTGGATAGAACCTTGCACGGAAGAATTCAGGTCTGACTATGTCTATGCACACAGTTAGGATACAAATCACTATTGTTAGCATTCAATTTGCTTCCCTCCTGCTAATTTTATGTCATTATTCCGAATGATAGGGTCGGTCAATATTACTGTAGCTAACGGGATTCTCCTGGGTACTCTGAGGAGACCAAGGCAAGATCTGCATTTGCATCTGTTCAAGTAGGCGTATGCAAGTATCACATACTCTTCTCCTTGTCACAACACAGTCTGACTACATGTAAAACACAAGATGATGATCGGAGCTGTGTTTGCAGTTATCAGTAGTCATAACTGTAAACGCCTGGGTCCTTTCTCTGCAGGCAACAGGCAAAAGCACTCTCGGCTGTAAAAAAAAAAACACTCCACCCGCAGTGAATTTAGCACAGTGAGCTAACTGGAAGTGTGGCTGAAGGCGTCAAGTGGTGAATAAATCAAAGCACTAATTTCAGCTGTGTTTGGGCCAGCCGTATGGCTGCGGTGACCTCACGGTGACCGTCGGGAGGGTTGCCAGACGCCCTAAATCTCGCTCCTCTGGAGAGCCGAGACTCTTCCTCTTGCTAAGGCGATCTAGTTTTTGGCTGAGGGACTCTCTTGCTCTTGCTAAGGCGATCCAGGTTTGGCAGAGCTGAACATCCCTCAGCCCAGCTGGCGGCTCGGCGCTCTCCTCCAGGCCTCGGTCCATGACACCAGCGGACACATCGCTGCGATAATCCCTGTAAAACACGACAACAAACAGGTGTTGCTATCAGTTCCTGAGGTTTACCCACTTCCACACGCCAACTTCAGCCCCCTCCCCGCCGGACCTGGCCCGGTCCCGCTAAACACGAGGAGTTCCCCCCGCTCAGCCCCTGAGGGGAGCCGCGGGCAGCACCGCGGGGCTGAGGGGGCAGCGCCGGCGCCCGTGTGTGAGGCGGGCGGCGGGAGGGGGACACAAAATGGCGCTGCCCCTCAGCCCCTCGCCCTCAGC
>VWZT01003061.1:334811-380518 GCA_013397055.1 Pachycephala philippinensis
TCCCAACCCCCGCGTGTGTTGCTGATCGGAGGGACGGAGCTCGGTCCTGTGTCCGCCCCGCTCCTTCCTGCCCGCACCATGGAGTTCGCCCAGAGGAAGAGGAGCAGGAAATCCCAAAGCTTTAAACTGGTCAACGAAGGTAAGGCCGGGGCGGCCGGGCTTTGTTCGCTGGCCGGGGGCAGCCCCGACTTTTGCCCCGGGGGGAGCGGGGCGTTATGAAACGCCGGCGCCCCCGGGCCGCCGCTCCCTCCCGGCTCTGTTATTGAACTCCGCAATNCCTTCCCGTTTCCTCTTTTTTTTTTTTTTTTAATTATTTTTTGCATGTGTGTTACGTGTTGTTGCAAAACCACCACCCCAAGCCTATTCCCCCCCACCTTAGGTGGACGTGTTATTTTTTTCCAGGCAGACCTTGCACAAAATAAAGTTGGATCGTGTTTCGTGGTAAATCCTGCTTGGGCGGGGGGGGGGGAGAAAAGGTAAAATCGGGAAGCGAGCAAAAAATAATGACACTTGAGCAGCGACGGACCTCCTTAGTATTCAACTCTTGTGGATTTATTGTATTTGGGGTGGTTTTTTTCCTCCCCTCGGCTGTGTACATCCGTGTATTTCAAAGAAAAGCTGAATCGAGGTTGCTTTATTAAAAATCCACGCAGGTAATTAATTGTACGTGGGCAGGGGAGAGCCGCTGGCGTGTAACTTGTTCGCTCGGGGTGTGTTTGCTTTTGGAAAAGAGGATATTTTAAAAGGGATCGTGAGGGAAGAAATATTTGGATTCATGTCGAGGAAGAAGCACAGCTCTGTGTTTCAGTCTTGTTGTTGTTTTCTTTAATTAAAGGGGAAAAAGATGCAGCCGCTGGTAGGCATTTTAACAGGTGGACTTCCCACCCCTAGGGATTTATTTTGGTTGGGGATTTATCCCTTCTCCGGCCGATGAGATGTTTTTTCCCTGATGGATTTGACTCGAGATCGTTTCTCCTTTTGTGTTTCCAAGTATTGGACGGGAATATCTCCATGAAACGCTGTGTGTGTCCTGCATGCCAAGTTCAAGGCAGGTGACTGCTTGGGTGTAATGTCACACTGGTGAAAAGGGGGACACACACACGAGTGTCAAGACTTGCTGTCTGAGGACTGCTCTGCAAAATTACATTCGATGCAATGAAATTCAAAGATGGAAATAAACTCACTTGGTGGGAATAGTAAATAATGACTGCTATATCACGGTAGGGCGGTCTGGGGCCTCACACATGCTCTCTGTTAAAAACTAGAGGGGCAGCGACCTGTCATACGTGTCTGAAATGTATTGGAGGTCTGTATCCATTAGCAAACCTATCAAGGGTGTAATTTTTACAGAGAACAGGTTTGGTTTGTGGGTTTTTGGTACTGAACATGCTCCCGACTTGGAGGCAGAGTTAGTGCAGAACTGGGCTGGAGCACGGAGGTGGTGAAAGCAAAATGTTGGAAAAACAAAACTGAAATTTTGCTTTGTTTATTTCTGTCTTAATGGACCTGTAAAAAGAGTATGTGCCAGAAATACGTGACTATTTTGCCAGTCTCAGTTGCCACTTCTTACAGGTTTAGATATGCCTCAGTGTATGAGACAATCTATTTAACCTTATTTTACTAGGTAAATTCAGTTATGATGGTACATTATTAATAATATTTTATCCAGAGTCTCTTTTTGGATGTAGAAAGTCAAATAGAAAGCTACACTAAAAGCATATCCTAGAGAGAAGATTGTCTTTGTACTTTGAGAATGGAGGAGATAAAAATCACGTTTTGTATGTGAGTCTGCACACTCATACTCTTTTCTATCACAGTTGATTAGAAAGATAATTATGTATAAATAGTTGTCTCTTGTAATTGGCCTTTGCCTCTTGCAGGAGTCGTTCCGTAATGTCACAGTTTAGTGTTTACTGTTGTGAAATTGATATGGTTTTCCAGTGCCTGGACTGTGACATCTGAGGCAGAAGAAGGAAACCAAAAAGAAAAGGCTATGCTGTGTGAATTCATTGGTAACACACCATCTGCTATTGATGTGCGCCCATACAATGCTTATTCTGTCCAAAAAATAACTTCAGAGCACCTTATCATGATGATCAATAATGGCCAAATCCAGAGGAAATCCATTCCTGTGCTAAAATGCAGCCACCTCTGGGGTGACATGTGGTGACTTTAAGGCAGCAGCTGCAGACCAGAAGAATATTGTGACCAGCTGGATGTACAGGGAAGTGCTAGAGAAGAAACCGTGTGTAATCTGTATATCTAAGGACCATGAGTCTGTAAGTCATTTAACTCCTAGTTTCCATGTACTTGCTCCCACAGATCTTGGAATGTCCTTGGGTGGGTGAAGGTGCAGAGTGTGGCAGGTTGACCCTGACTGGCCATCAGGTGCCCACCAAGCCACTTCATCACTCCCTCTGCTCAACAGAACAGCTAGTGATCATGGAAGGCAGTATAAATCCTGCTGGTTTAGTCTCATGAAAGAAGCTTTTACTTCCTTGATGTCATATCTCAAACTTCACCTTTACCCATTTCACTCGCTGGGCGTGCTCAGCAGAGGAACCCTTTGCGTAGCAGCTCATCGCTGACCTCTCCAGTTCTGTGGTGTGGTTGTTTTCCCTTCATTTTCTTTCCAGACCCTTCTCATTCTGTTGCATCGCTGTGTTAGGCTTGATTTTAGTTTACTTATTGGGTTGTACCTCCTCTCGTGCCCTCGAGACAGTCGTGCTGTTCAAATAAACAGCACATAACAAAAAAGTGACTTCCAGGGGACCTTTCCAATCCTGTAACTTGCTCGGTCAGAGGTGCAGGTGTGCTGCTTGTGGGGGAAGGAGCTGCTTATGTCACCCTCCACTTCTGTTACACCTTTTAAGTGAATTCCCCAGTGTCCTTCCGTGAGTTAATCTGTGCCTTGCTTTTTGTGAGGCCAGTAAACATAAAACCAGTTTACAGAGGGAGTAGCTGAGAGCATTGGGAACTGGGAAGGCGTTGAAGGAGTGAGGTGGGGAGGTGGCTCTTTCAAGACACTGAATATATTGTTCAGTCTTGAGCGATTTGCCGAAGGACAGAGAGTGTGCCAGTAGCAGAGTCAGAAATAGCATCCAGGAGAGCTGCCTTTAGACACATTTTTTTTTTTCCTTGGACTTACTATTCCTTCTGTGCACACATGTAAACAAAGCTCTGGTTTTACTGAACACCTGCCTGAGGTTACAACAGAGACCTTCACAGCAAAGTATTCTTTTATTTGAAATAGAAATTCAGTGGTGATTTTTTTTTTTAATATCCTGTAATGTCTCTGTATATGAGATGCCAATGGTTATTCTTCAGGTTATCACAGACATTAGTTTCTGTAGGTGAATATCCTAAGGTGTCCCTGATCCTCCTTTCTTCAGAATTGGGAGGCCAGTGACATCAGTATGAGTCAGGCTAGCTGAGCAATACAGCCCTGATGTACGTTTCTGATTTCCTTATTGAGGTGAACTTTGAAAGTTTTGCTTGGTCTCTGGGAAGGTAAAATTTTCATTATAAATCTGCTTTCCATCTGTAAAGCAAGAAGCCAGATAATTGGCATCTGGTGGGATAATTTGCTGTGAAAATGAACACAGTAATTTAGGGCAGGCGTAGCTATTCCCTAAAATCTGTGAAATATTTGAGCTGAGTCTCTCCAGTGTGAGCAAAGGTTTTTTAGGAGGTGCTGATACAGAGCACATTTTCTGTGGTTAATTTGATGTACATGAAATAAACTGCAGATATATTGATAAATTGTGTAGTAAAACTGTAGCAATGTGTTCAGTGTTCATTTTTTCCAGATCACTTGAGTTCTAATTTTTTTTATCGTTTTTCATTCCAGATTACCATCATGAGATATATAAGATCTCTGACTACAGCAATGATGTTAATGGGGAGACCAAAGAAACACAACCAGTTTTTTTAGGTATGTGCTTGTGTTGATTAATTTCTGAGCAACATTGCATGGCTATTTGCAATTAGGGAGGAAAAAACCTCTGTGCAAGCACAGAAAGTGCCTGCCATTGTTTAATATGACGTTCTTTTCAAGACCCTTTTATTCTATGAATTGCCAATATATCCTTTATTAACACTGCTAAAAGTTGTAATTTCAGGCATAAATGTTTATTAGTGTCTACACACAGTGCTAATTATCACTCACTCAGAGAGCCAGATGCTGACTCTGCAGTTTTGCAGCTCTGTGCTCACCCCATTTACATTGCATATTCCCTGGCATGCTTCACTGGCAATAGTTTGTGTAATTGGGGTATTACATCTTTGACATCTGGATAACAGAAATTCAATTTCCAGGAAGCTGCTATTTGTTTGGTTTTGCTTCTGCCTTGGGTGGGATAGAGGATTAATGTGCTGTCTTAATGTAATGTCCTTTCACCTCTGGAGCTTGCCTGCTAATCCTGCCATGGCAAAATTAAATTAAATCAACAGTTAAAAATGTGTAAAGAAAATAGAGAAGTAATATAGAGTCTGCAGCATGATATGTATTAGAGCATAACAGTGACTGGCTATCAGTGAACCTTTACCTTTCTTGAGTGCTTTTTGTCCTGTGTAACTCTTCAGCTGCAGAGTGCTTCTTCCTTTCCTGCTTCCACCCCCTTCCAGTTGCATCCAGGACCTCACCTGGATAAAGCACTAAATTCAAAGAATTTAGGGGTCAGTTTTTTGAGTTGTATAAAGCAAGCTTTTGGACAGTTTGTTCGGGCTTTGGAGAAAGCAGGTGCCTTTGCAGCAAGAAATTTGGGGATGTCTGCCTCTCCTTTTCGGCTCCAGGATCCTAAACGTTTTTGTGGGGCGATTTAAGGTTTCTGTAGTCTGTGTGTGTTGCCCCCTGGAGCCGGCAAGAAGCATTGGAATGTGGGAATCAGCACCTGAAGTTAATCTGCATGCAAAATGCCTTTGTTTCCTAAATTCATAGGGCCACATCCTCTCCTAGAGGTCAGCAGCAAGTGGGAGAGAACAGGAGGATGTGTTAAAACAGGGGTGGGAGCTGTGTTAAATTCTCTTCTCAGCTTCTCACCTTTATGATTTTGAGCAAGTATTTCTCCCCTACACCCATTTATAGGGAGAAGCAAAGGCGGCTGCTGTGCTTTGTGTTTGGATTTTGTGTTCTGTAAGCACTTTTGGTGAAATCTGATAAACCTGATGGAGTGAGCTCCACCAGAGGTTTACTTGAAATGCTTTCTCTTCCAAGCCTAAGTCATGATAAAGCTTTAGCAAGAATTAGGCATCAGCCAGGGTGCTCTAAGAATGTGCAGAAGTCTGTGCTTTGACATTTGTGCTGTGAGTCAGACCATCTGATCTTGATTTTGGCTTGGTTGTGTTGTCCTTAGATTTGTTTGGGTTTTACTTTTTTGGTATGTCCAGCTTTTCATTGTGACTGAAGGTGCTCTGGCATTTAAGTACCTCAAGTTCACCTATTTCAGGAGTCAGTCAGAATTTAACCTTTAAGAATGTGAATCCTATCAAGGATCTTCCTTATCAGGTATAGTCAGGACATAATTGCTGCTTCACTTGATTTCACTGCTTTATGCCAAAATTTATCTCAGAAGGATGTTTATTCCAACTTTTTGGTTTAGAGTCAAGTTTTTTCTCTGGTTTAAGTGATCCATGGGATCAGCAGTTGAAACCTCAGTGTGATGCAGCCTTTAGTATGGAATGGATGCTATGATAGTGTTGAAACTATCACCTTTAGAGAAGGTGAAATGTTAGTGGCAGTCTATAAATGAGCGAAGCTTTATCAGGAATGGGATGTGCAAATGCCTTGGTTGCACAGCTGAGCATGGTTAACTCAAAAGTGCTGTTGAGAAGAGGGGAGCTGCTAGGGTAGATGAGTAAATCAGAAGAATCCAGTCTGTTTAACATACAGATAGATTAAGGATGAAATGTCAAGAAAAACCTGTTGAGCCTCAATGGTCTTTTTTGCACCAGCACAGATGGGCAGGATACAGCTTTGTGTAAATGTAGGCTGAAGACTGGAGGAAGCTTCAGTGCAATTAAAGGAACATGGTACTGGACACGACCTCTGATGGTTGCAGCGGTGTAGAGTCCAACTGCTTTCTGAACAGAGCTTGGGAAGTTTTCTCATGTGGTGCAGTGTTGGGAGTGGGAGATGTGGTGGCTTGTCCTCTCCCCCAGTCCTTTGTTCTGATAAGATGATGAACAAGAAGTCACATCTTTCTAGATGAAGGACATGCTAACCACAGTCTTTACAAAATTGCAGGGGAATGTGGAATATGACTACTATATTTTGTGGATGAGGACCGGCATGTCTTTTGTTTTGAAGGAAAGGGCTTAGTTATCTGGTACCAGGGGAGGCTGCTCAGCCTGAGAAGGAGGAAGCAGCTCAGAGGAAAATGCTTAAACCTCAAACATGGGTGAGATTTAAAACAGACCTGACTTCAGTTTTTCCAGTTAAGTCACAGGGCTGCTAGCCCAGAGTTGGTATTACAGGCCCATGAGGGGACTACGTACACCCATGTGTTGTGGACAGTGATGAATAAACTTAGACTGTCTATTAAAAAAAAATCTTTTGCATACACCGTATTGGTTTTTTTCAGTCTTAATATTTTATTACCATCACAAAAAAGTGGAAATATAGTATACCTCCAGACTGAGTGTTTTTACAATGCTTTCAACTTGAAATTCAGGCTCTATGTTTGAAAGGTTAATGTAGAAAACTAATTATATTATCCTGGTAATCAAATGTGTGATGAGACATTTGTCTGTGTAATTAACAGTGAAGAACTTTTATAGTTTCATAAAACTGAATGCTACGCACAGTGTGCTTGGAGCATTTGTTTTGAAGAGATGTCCAAAACAGAGATGTTTATGACTGATATAAAGTGGAACTGAAATGTACTGTAATGCAGGTGTCTGTGCATTTTACAGCATTTCACATTGTTGAAATGGAAGGCAGCAGATTAATAACTTCACTGTGTCATGGTAAAAATAAATAATGTGTTCTTGGAGCAGGGGAGCGATGCATAAGTTACTCACTAATTTCAAGAATTTATTCTGTCCCAGAAATAATATCCTTTGCAATTTATTCACAGAGAAAAAGTTGACTTTACAAGTAACTTCACAGACTTGCGCTACTGTTAATAGGATTATACGCCTAGTCTGGTTGTTGCAGTACTGGCTTCTGTAATTAAGACTGCATAAAAGTTTATTTTATGTATCTGTGTTCTCTAATGATCTAACTTTGTAAAGTTATTTTATACTTTGTATTTCCCTTTGGGGCTAAAGCATGATCTTGGCCTGGGATATTTCCAAGAACTGGGAAAATTGTTGCATATCTCTTATTACTATGTTAATTATATGACCCCATTAATAGATACTTTTATTGAACAGTTGCTCACTCGTCCTTTCCCAAGTGATTTAGCTGACACAGTGTGGCATGAAAGTGTGTAACTTGGGCTTCTGTACTGCTCCTGTTGGGTGTTTTGAAACTGTTTCACCAGGCTCCTCCAAAGACTTTGTGGTGGGAGTGGTGGCTGGGCCACCTGGTCTGACCCAGTTTCCAGGGAAATAACCCCCAAATCCTGAATGGTCTCAGGGTCTAATCCTGGGTTTGATTCTGCAAATTTCTTTGCTTATATTAGTGTTTGTGGGGCTTAATAACATTGTTTGTCTTGTGGTAGGCAGGGTTATCAAACCATGTATTCCTGTGCTTGCTTTGGGAGTAAGAGGTCTGATTTGAGGGTGGTCCAGTTTTCCTGCATCTCTAATCCTACTGCTTTGTGTGGTGACATTAACACGTGCTTTTAAGTGATGTTTTAGAGCACGGCTAAAATGGCTCAACTAAGAGAGCTTCACCTACATGTTAGTTTAGCAGAGTCAAATTCTCCGGCTCATAACTCGTGTTGCTTGTATGACCCTCTGACACCATTCATGACCACTGCCCTCCCCACTGACTTGGGGTTTAGGTTTTTAGTTTGCAAAGGGTGTTGTTGCCTGTGTTCTTTCTTCAGTGTAGTATCTTAGATGCTGGCAAAGACCTGGGACTGCTTTTTTGGGAAATGTGTGCTTACCCCATCAGTTTAGTTACACGGACGCCCGATTCCAGTTATGCACAGAGCAGTCACAGTACAATTCCACGTGATTTAGGAGACCTTTGCTCTGATAAGGAATCATGCACATGGATCCTCTGTTTTCCCTATGCTGACTTCCGCAACTTTCAGGATGACTTGTGGTACAAGACGACAAAAAAATACCTTGATTTTTGAAAATTATGATTTGATGCGGGTATAGTTCTTGCTGAGAAGGGATGCTGAGCTCCCTTCTAGGATAACTGTCTCTGAAGGAAATACCTGAACACTTTGTAGTGTTCCAAAAGGTGTCTAGGTGAGTTCAGCCTGGCTGAGCAGTGGAGACGTGTGCCCTGTGTGCACGTGCTTCCCAATTCCTTGAGCTGCTCTGAATCAGCCCTTACAGAGTCTTCAAGCAGGCAAGTTTTGCTGGCCCCCTTCCAGGGAGGGCAGCATTCAAGTGATATCTACTAAATTGCAGTTTAAAATGCTTAATTATATAACCCTTTGCAATTTTTTATTATTTTTTGTTGAGCTTTCACACCATATGCATCGACTTCCACTTTTTCTCACCTCTGAAGCCTTGTTTCCATACAAACCAGGCTCATGTTGTCAGCTCACGTGTGCTTGTCTGGCTGTCTGTCACTGCCATTCCTACCCTCCCAACAGCTCCTGGGCTCATCCACCAATTTCAGCCTAGGTGGACACAAAGGTAGAAATCTGAGACGAAAGCACCTTCACTAAGCAGCCTGATCGAGGAAAAAGCCCTATTTGTATAGTCAAGAAAGGAAAAAGTTCCACAGGTGTTTCATCTGCCCAAAACCCATAAAATTAAACTCTAATTAATAGAAAAACTGTATTTTAACAGTCAGCTCGTGAATATTTCCCAAAACATATGAGAAACATAAATGTTAGAAACAAAGAAAGTAGTTGTAAAATACTGGACCAAGAGAACATGATGGTTATTTGTTTATGTGAGTTGAAGGAAGAAAATACCAAATACAGACAATTGTCCAACCTTAATTCTGTTCACCCATTTATACACTTTAAAACACACACATTAATACAGACATGTTTACCACTTCTCTAATACTAGGATAAAATTAATACTTGCACATATGCATATGGTTGTATTTAATTTTATAATTCTTTGTAGTGCTATGATAATATTTGATAAACTATTTGGGAAGAGTATAACAACTTTTTGGTAGGCGATGTGATATATTAAGTTTAATAAACCTAATAGTGAAAAGATGGACAGGCATGTAGGAGCAAAGAGTGTAATAACTGAATTATCATTAATATGTTGTTAACTGGAGTCGTTTACAGGCCTTTTGCTTCAGACAGCTGCACACTTAGCACGTGGATGCTACTGCACCCTGGAACAGTTCTGGTTTACATTTGTGCCTTTGTAATTTTAAACATTCTTGCAGCTTTCAAAGCAGGAAGTTTTTATGTTCTGTACACTTTCAGTAAGGAAATAAATTGAAATGAATTTTGAGGAAATTACTTTTTTTGATTGTGTAGCATTTATTGAAGGACTCTGTTTTGCTTTTTTTTCTTTTTTTAAGATTTATAAGATTACACTCAGGTCATGTAGGAAAAAAAGAGGTTGTTTGTCAGGGGCCATTGTGGAAACAACTGTAACAGTAGTTATTAAAAATTGTTAATGTGTTTTTGTTATGACAATTGACATCTTTACATACAAGTTCCTAAATAGGGCTGTAACTTGCCAGGGTTCTATTTTGAGTAGCATTTTGTAAGTGTCTTAGTGTTTTGAAAGTAACTTGATCGGTTTCAGATAAAACCCAGGGGTGTACATGGAGTATTCAAATTTCAGATCCTATAGGCAGCCTTTTGGAGGCATCCCCGTCTCCTTGGAAATGGTGAGGACCTCTGGTATGTGTACAGAGAGAGGCTGAAGTATGCACCACTCTTCTCTGGCCTCAGCATCTATGTCGGAAAGCTTTGCACAGATAGGTAATGCAGATTTCTATGGAATAAACTACAGTTTTTCAGTGCTTCATTATTCTATTTAGCATTTAAAAGAAGGCTGGCTCTTCCACAGGACATACTAATTTGAGTTGTTCTGTTTTCTCTGTGCCCCATCTTCTTTTTTTTCATTTTTAAATTACATGGTTATTATCTGTGAAAATTATCAGCAGTGGAATAACTGATAAGAAAATGCTGTCCTTGGGCTCTAGAGCTAATAGCCAAATGAGACAACCAGGGAGCAAGAAGTTAAATCTGTTACTGGTGTTGTACCCATCTGCAGACTCAGATGGTGTAACATCAGCTGCTCTCCACTCCATTGGGATGGATGCTGCTGTTGCTGGCCACTTACAAACTAAAAGCTGGAAAAAGGCCTGATTGGGAGGGATGTAAACTTGCACTGAAGACTAAGTCAGGCTTATAGCCTGTAGGTTTTTAATGCCCTTCCTTGGAAAAGGGAAGACATATTTTAAAAACAAAACAAAAATCCCCAAACAAACAAAAAAAAAGAAAAAAAAACAAAAACACCAAAAACCAAACAGAAAATCCCTGAAAAAAATCCCAAACCCCAACAAACAAATTTACAAAGGGTGAATCTCTCTGTTTAAGTAAGGATCTACCTAAACACAAAGACAGGCTTATGTTGGATGCAAGTGCAGGGTTTATTGTAACATAAACGTAGCGGTTTTTTCTGTCTGGAGTTAAGTGTGCTCATGTCACTGTATAGGAAGACTTCTATATAAAGGAACAAGGGAACAGAATCAAGGCTGAATAAGCTCAATTAACATTAATATTTTATGTAATTGGGTAACGGAAATTTAATCTTTCTAGCAACATGTCACCCGACCAGACACGTAGCACAGTCCCTGCACCCGGCAGGAGGAGGTGGGTGGGAAGCTGTTTTGATACTCACACACATTTTGCCATTGAGTACAAATCCAAATTGCCAACATAAAACTCCCAGGGTAATGTTAAATGGCACAGCGGAAAGGGATTGCTCTGGGCTGTGGTGTGGTGGGAGCATTTGGAGCTGGGATACGGGCAGGTACAGCCATGTACGGGAGAAAGGCAGCGTGCAGTGTACGAGTGTGAGTATCTCAGTAATTGGAGTCCAGTGGCACTCTGCAGCCTTTCCAGGTTGGGAACTGCAAACAGTCAACCCCCGGTTGGGCTGGGGCCAAAAAGCGTCATTTTAAAGGAATTGGTGCTGTTACTGTTAATTAAATCACACCCGCACACATAAATCTGCAGGCAAACCAACAAAATAAATAAATAGAGTGCAGAACTTCCTTGCAGAGGGTTTTTCTCACTGCTTTAGCTGGAGTGGAAATGATGCTGGAGTGTTGCTGTACGGGGTTGGCAAATATTTTTCTAAGTTTGGACTCAAAGCTTTCTTGCAAGCCGCCCACTCTCCTCGCTGGATCGGGGTGGGCTGGAGCCAGCTGGCACCAGCCCAGGGAACCGGTGCACCAGGTCAAGCAGGAGATGCTGGGATCCAGCAGAGGCTGGAGCGCATTGTTCAGCTTCTCTCCCCTTCTGCTTATTGTCCTCCTGGAATAAAACCTCCCGCTTCTGGGTATGTAGTGTCCCTGGGTACACTGGCCTTGCAGCATGTCCCAGCCATGTTGAGCTTGGCCTGCATTGGGGTTTGCTGCTCTTCTAGCTGTCTGGTTTAGCTGCTATGTAAACGTGCACCTAAGTTTAGGCAACTGAATAGTGCTGTGGAGTTGATAAAATTGTTCACATGCCTGGCATTTAGCACGCTTTCAAGTACCTTGTTGAACCAGAGACGGCACTCCTTGCACCTGGGATTTTTGGAGAGTAGGTTTTTTTTCTTCTGACGTTTCCTCTGTACAATTGCTTTGCCAAAAATAGGTTTATTTTGGGAAGCACAAATATAAATTGAATAGAGGATACCAGGCATTCTTGTATTAAGTATTCTATAAAGGAAGGTTGATTCATCAGTTTCTAGATCTTACTTATGCCATTTGCTTAGGACGTTTGATTTTTCTATTACCAGTAAGAAAACCAGAGGCTTCTTACTTTAGAAAGGGCGATTAACACTTCCTTATTACTCAAGAAATGTAATGTATGCTTTAACAAGCAAAATAGCTACTATCTGCCCAAAACACATCTATTCATTGTGCAACCAGCAGTTTCATGTGTAAAATTAATACTTAAACGGTGCCAGGAGTATTAAGTATGTAACTTGTATTATTTAAATGCCCTGAATTTATTTGGAACAGTCACATTTTTCTTGTATATGTTTTCATTTTCTTTTTAGAATCTACATTTTTAAGACATCCAGCAATTCAGCTATCTGCAGTTACACACATATTAGCTACTGTTTAATTTATTCCTGTATAATCCAGTATTACTAAATTCTGTGGACTAAGGAACTGATTCTGTTCATTAAAATCAATAGATGTAATGCTGTTCTGCATGTGTGTGGTGTGGTGTTTTCTGTGCTTTATTTTTTTTGTAGGATGTATCCTTCAGCATACAGCAAACTAATATATAAAGGGTCTGATCCTTTGGGCTTTACTCAGGGAAAATATCCACTGATGTCAATGCTTGAATAGGATCCGTCTGTTAAAAGGACAGTTTATTTGAAACTGCTGTAGCTATTATTATTTCCTTCTGGCGAAAAGTAATCTTACTCATCAAAGCCTTAGAAACAGCATCAAGAAAGCCAAGTTCAGCAGGTCTTTGAGGCACGTGAGCTGTCAGCCATGGCTGTGTGAAAGCATAGCCTCGTACATCCCAACAATCACTCAACCATCCCTTTTCTTTCTTGTTGTTATTTATTTATTTATGTTCTCCAACTCTTATTGGCATCTAAAATCGCTAATCGCTACCCATTACTGTTTTTGCTAATTTGCAGTGGTAACTGTGGCTCTGTTTTCATTAGGAGATGAAAGCCGGGAAATTAAAAAACAAATTACAGGGATGAGAAGATTACTGAATGACAGCACTGGAAGAATCTATCAACGAGTTGGCAAAGAAGGAGAAAAACTGAAGGAGGAGCCCCAAGATTTAGACTTAGCCTGGGCCCAGCGCCTGAATCCCCCTGCGGAGTCCCAGGCGAGCCTTCATCCGTCGCAGAGCAGTGCATGGAATGAGTTATCACCCCAAGCCAGCCATTTTTCAGGGCAATACGGAACTCGATCCAAAACGTTCCAAAATCAGGCTCGAACTGTGGCATCCAATGGTATGACCTGTGTTAGAAATTGAGAATAGTACCTTTTTTCCCCTCTCCTTGTTGTCTACTAAATACCTACCTTTGTTGTGATGATGTATTGTACCTCTGCACTGAAAGCAGTTATAGTTCAGAGTCTACAAAATGAGCACATAGTTATCACTTCAAAAAGGTGTGAAAGTGGGCACGGTGTATTCTGCTACCATCTGTCTTAGCTTTTAAAATGGTTTCCTGGTGATAGGATAGAATTACTCAATGCCTTTACAAGCTTAATTTCTATACAGTACTTACTAAAACAGCTTTTGTCATTGTTATTAAATTCATGGCTAATTAAATGTCAACCTCTACCACTCCTCTTTGCTGTGAGTAATGTAGCACTGTTGTGACACCACTTGTGGAGCAGGATTCTACTGCCTGTCGTAAGGGGATGGCATCAGCCTTATAACAGGCCACTGAACTGCAGGTACAAAATTCCATCACAGCCTTAGGCTTTTATTACAATGAGACTACTGGAGAAAAGAGATGATGGAGTCTACCTATGAACAGCATGTACTAGAGTGTGGCCAATCCAGTACTGGCAGAGAATTCTGCCCTGAAGTAGATGGCAGTGTGCCTTTAAAATGCCTTTCTCTTATTAAGTCCCAGAGAACGGAAGTTTTGCTGCCAGATTAAAAAACTCTGCTGTCAAAACCCCACCATAACAATCTTCTAAATATGGAAGGACCCAAAATTCATCACACATCTCCTTCTTTGTCCTTAGAGGCCCTGGGCACTGGCAGGGACAGTTCTGTGCATGCAGAGAAGTGCCCAAGCCTGCATAGATTAAGTGCCTTGTTCCCAAATCCAGAAAGTAGGTGGAGCAGCACCTCCATCCCCTCAGGGGCCTGATTCAGCATGTGAGCTAAAATGTGTTGACAGGATTTGGCCCTATATGCAAGTAAATGTCAGCTTTGATTTTTTGTATGTGGAGGAGGGATTCAGTTGACTTATGATCTCTTACAGGTTTGGAGTGGTCTATGGGACATGGCAGGGTCAGGTTGAGCAACCTCCTGGGCTGGACAGGAGGAATGCCCAGGCTCCCAGCTCTTATGGGAGCACCCCAGGAGGCACCTCCCTTTGCAGCTGTCCTGATGCTGAAAGGAATGCAATCTTTTGAATTATTACATAAAGGAGGGTGTGGGCCCTCTCTTCTGGCCACCTTTGAAAAGATGATCTGCATAGCAATTCAGTTTGAGGTGTCTGCCTCTAGTGGGGTTTTGTGATCCCAGCTGCTGCTTGGGCTCCAAAGCCTGGTCTCTAGGGAAGAAAAACTTTTGATGCATTTCTAGGCAGTGACTAAGCCCTGAAACTGCTCCTCACCCTGCACACAGTTCTTCTGGGCATTTTAATAGCCTGATTCCCCCCATCCCTTGCATTGGGAGCCTGAGCATGAAACTCAGTATTTTAGATGTTATTTAGAGGATGGACAAAGTTCTTAAAAGCTGGGTGTAGAAATGCTGAACAATACTTCAAGGGAGATACTGCTCCTTGGTACTTACCATGGTGTTTAAGTTATCAGAACAAAACTGTTCAAGCCAGACATAAGGTTAATACCTGGGGCTGTCAGGCTTAGGTCATCACTAGGGAGATGTTCAGGCATCTGCAGTAGGTGATCTGAGTCCAGAAACTCTTTCCATCCACTGTGGATAGAGACCCTATAAAAAACCAAGATATATGTTGTAGGCCATCTGAATTGCTCAAATTTGAATGTACAAGACACATCAAGTCCATCTCACTGATGTACTTATCTACTCACAGGGTAAAGGTTGTTCAAGGAGAGGCTGAAATAGGTGTTTAATAGGTGCTGGTATAGAAAGCATTCATGAGAAAGCTATTGACAAAAATTGAAGTGAGTAAAGGAGGAACAGAGCAAGCCTAGACATTGCTGCAGCAGAGGGAAGAGTAGGAACATACTTGAAAAGCAAAGTGATTTCTTCCTAACCAGACTTTAGGTGGTGGTTCCACAAGTCAGGATGTTAGATAGACAGCTGTGACCCACTGCTTTTAGTGGAAGCATCCTGAGGCTACAAACAGTGAGGACCATGTCTGTCCTATTAGGGACAACAAACTCACACTTGAGTTTCATTTCTTGTGTTCTATACCAAATCCAGCAGTGATGCAACAGCTGAATTGCTTTTGGGTTGTATCAAGATCATTTTCACTGGGTAGTTCTTGCATGCTTTTCCAATGTAAATTGGTAACAATGTTACAGCAAGTGAATTCCCTCTCAGCAGACCCAGCTGCAAGAAATGCTGTCCTGGGCTACTTACTGCTCACATGGGGGAAGCAACTCCTGTACTTGTGTCATCTCCTTCTCTCTGTCATACAGGCAGCTATCAAATTTGCCTGCTGGCTAGCTTCCAAAAGAGAAGGAGATGGCTCTTTAAAGACTCCTTCATAAAAATAAAAAGTCTGATCTCCTTTTAAAATTAAAAATTGATTTATAACAAGTTGAAAGGGGTTGCTTTTGTCCTCTAAAAATGATAAAGATAGTGCTTGGAACAATGACTGAGAACACTCTACTAGATGTTTCTTACAACACAATAACTGATCAGAGGAGGGAGGATAGAAAGAAAATAAAAAACCCTCATGAATATATATGGAGTCAGTAGAACCCTGCTTTGATTTGAAATATTGGTGGTCTCTTCTCCCATTCCTAGTACCTATGGTAGATTTACATGGGTAATTTCTATCAATGCTAATGGGGATTATAATGTAAATCCCCTATGCCTCAATGGGAAAATAGACCCTTTTGTTTTCCATCAGGAGCCTGTGTGTTTTCATTAGGAATGTGTTATATTGCAACAGGAAAGATGTACAGGTATTTACTGATACAATTTGTTCAAGTTTTCACATGCAATTCACCACGATGTAGAGTCTTTGTTAAGAAGGAAACAAAAGCCACCAACCCTGCTTCCCCCCATAGTCTTTCAGATATCATTTCCAGCAGCCCACTAGAATATTGAATTCTGATCAAGAGAAAGGACAGGTTTTATCCCGAGGATCTTTTAGTCTAAAACCACTGAGAAAGCACTGAAGGAAGGATGGTCTTACTTTGTATTTGTTGTCTGTTATTAAAAGTCTTCTAATTTCTGGGACTCCCATTTCTGGGGTACCTGCTTGTCTTACTGAAAGGTACAGAGTTATGCTGGTGCTATTAAATTATAAATAGTCTTGAAATTCATCTACTCTACAAGTCTACTTATAACAGGTAGGTAAAGGGTATTGGCGGAGCCAAGTTGAGGGATTCTGATTAATCTGCTGCAAAGCTAAAGATAACATTCTTTTTTTCCCTCTGTACCTGTAACAATGGGCTAAACACTTTATGGACCATTGAAAAGGTAAAATCCCATCCATGCCCCAAGGAACTTCCAGTGAATAGACTGTGTACAAAGGAAGGGTGAGATCAAACTAGGCAGAGTCCCACTGAGTCAGAAACCTTTTTGTTTCAGTTTGAGATTCTCAGCCTGTTTTCCAGATAACTTTTTAGTTCTAAAAATTTGTTTTATTTGCAGCTGAAACCTTGGAGAGATTAAGCCAGTGGTGCTATTGCATTTGCATTTGCTAAATTTGCAGGGATTTTTTAATTACTCCATTTATCTTAATGCAGTTTTAACAGATTTTTTTCTATGGATGATATTTTAAAATACCAAAATTTGCAATTGCAGTAGTGTGGAGAATCTAAGTATCTGAGGAAAAGAGGAGAGTGACACCCAGAAGATGTCAGCAATTTTTGATTGATTAGTTAAGGTTTACAGACTCACTTTTGGAGTGTGACCATCAGTTTGCTCAAGTCTCATAGATGTTGCTTCAGGTCTGAAGGACCGTATGGAAGGAGGTAGAGAACAATTGCCTGGGAAGGGAGATTTGAGGATGGAGGGACACATTGGAAGAATTAGGAAAGGGTGGGAGTGATTTAGTGGTGGCCAGATTTTCAGCTGTTTCAAATGAGGATTAAAGTCAGGGGACCTGTGTGGGTCTGACATCAGGGATCTCTGATGAAAGAACACAACCCAAACCTAAAAAGATATTAATAACCTGGTTGGGCGTCAGAGGATTGCAAAAGTAATAATGAAAAATGGGAAGATTTATAAGTGGAGATTAAATGAATTGCTTATGTTCACTTTAGCTAGGTAATGATTAAAGGGCACCTGATAAGTGTCAGTCTATGGAAGAAAAAGGGAAGTCCACATGTGACACAAAGTGAGGTGATTTTTGCTGGGTGCATTTGTACCTATCTTGATAAAATGATCATCCCTCCTCTTGCATGCTTTAATGAGCTGTAAAATAGCCATCCATTTAAATGACTGTAAGCACACTTAGAAAGGAAGGGAGGTGCATCCCATCTAGCCTCAGTTTTAACCAGATACTCTTGTTCAAATTTGAAATTTTTATTTGCAGCATTCAGACTAGGGATACAGCTGTCTGAAACTAAAAAGAGCAGGATACAGCTGTCCAGGCAAAGTTTGAAATCCCTCAGCTCTTAAAGTCTGTTCTAATTCAGAACAAAAAATGCAAAACTTCTGGAAAGTAAGGCAGAAATAAAAGCACTGCTGAGGGCTAGAACTAGAACTATGTAAGTTCAGTTAAACACTAGTAAGAATTACTAGAGAAAAGGAATCTCTTGAACTACTACATTAATTTTCAAATGGAAACCATGGAAAGCCCATCTTGTAGGTCACAGTGATGGAAAACTTCACAGAAAACAATCCCACCCTAGCAAACAGAAGAGCAGATTTGAAAGCTTTCCTTGCTGATGGTTCTTTTCTGGCCTGGTCTCTTTTTTTTCCCTCCAACTAGGGTATTTTATTTTCATTCTCAATTCTTCACATGGTAAAGAATCACATGTAACATTCAAGCAGTTTAAGAATTCCTAGACCCTCATTTTATGTACAGTACAAACCTTTATTGCACAGACTGTCTTCATTCTTTGTAAGACTGTTCCGGGAGATGGGCTTTTTTGTGTGTGTGTGATAAAATGAGTATGTTTGTAATGAGGTTTGGTGCTTTTGTTATTCAAGATGAACCAGCCTGACAATAGAGAGCCCTGCTGTGAGGAGTGCATTATATTCACGCTCCGAGCAGTCTTCTCCAGCCTATGCGACATTGCATCCCAACTCAATATAATGGCACATATTAGTAATTGAATAAAAACTAGTGGTCCCTTCCTCTTAAAAGGCATCGCGTATAAAATTATTCATGCTTTTAATCTAATTTTACATCTGATATATTGATCATGGTTTCAGACACCTGCTAATTGTTGTTTGGGTGCTTTTGTGTGGGTACAAGCCCCCATTTCATTCCTCTCTTTTTCAGGAGAAATCCCAATAGTGAATTCATCAGTTGGACCAAACTGCTGTACGTGTAATTGCCAGTCAACCCTGCAGGCCATTCTTCAAGAGCTCAAGACCATGAGAAAATTGATGCAGATTCAAGCAGGTACAGTGACCAGTCCCATACGTACGTGGCTGTGACAAGCATTGAGTTGAAGATGGCCCAGCTTTTTGCAGGGATGTTGGACAAGGTGGTCTTTGGAGGTCCCTTCCAAACCCAAACTGTTCTATGATTCTGTGATCTTCCTGTTAGGGAATGGTCTAGGAAATGAAAGTCTGTGTGGGTACTCAGGAAAACTTGGATTGTTTCCTGCTCTCCTGACGTGTCATTCAAAGTCAAATTTTCACAGGTTTCTTGGAAATGCAACTTTTGCTTCTCAGATCCTTACCTGTAACATGGGGTTTTATCTCGTAGCCTTTTAAGGGTAAATTGAAAAGAAAATTAATGTGATCAGATACAGAATAAGAGCTGAGTGGGCAGGTCAATATGCCATAACCATGTGCAGTTTGTTTTCATGGTGCATTGATTCAGGGGTGCCAAATGCTACTTTATCTGTGTTCTGCTTACCAGTTCACTAATCTTAGGGGTAAGAAAAATAAAACTTGAAGGTGACTGAAAGTTACTAAATAGCTCTTCATTCAAACCTCTTTCAGCTCTGTGGTAGTCTCAGCTGAGCTAGCCACTGCATGTCGTGGCCTCCACCCTTCTTCTGGCTGAGAAGTACCAGCTTTCAGTGTGTATACCAGCAATAATCTGTTCACTGGAGAACAGTCTAGTTTTTGGTAGGTTGGGAGCTGAAAGAGAACAGCGTAGAGCCAGAGGAGCAATTGAGCCAGCAAGATAATGAGAATGTGGCAGGTAGAGGTAGGTCATCACAGGCTGATGTGAAGTTGCAGCCTCTGTGCTACCTAAAAATTAGCGTTAGTACTAATAAGGAGATAGAGGTGTTGGAGATTTTGTCAGTTGACTTGCCCATCCAGCATGAGTGATGGGGACTGGAGCCATGGAGGTTTCTCTCTTGGAGAGGCTGGATAAGACTTCTGTAAGAAAAGGGAGTGTTGAGTAATTAACAGAAATATGGGTGGAGTGAAGGGCTGACTAAACTCCTTGTCTCCACAGCGTATAATGTTTGAGTGAGTGATGGGAAGGATCAGACAGGTTTTGTAATATCAGTTGACACACATAAAAATGCTCTTCTAGAAGTCATCAATTTACAAAGAACACAAAAGCTTTTTTTTTTTACAATCCTTACTGGTACATGGGAGTCTTTATGCAGTCACACCAATTTCATTGAAGTTACATGGGTGATTGAAAAATGGCTTGTGAATGAGAGCTAAAAAACTGGGGTCTATGCCAAAAGAGCTGACTCCTCAGTAGCAGGAACATTTCTTATTTATTATGTATTTACAGAGTAAGTACCTTGTTAATTTGTGAATCTCTTGATTCACTTGGAATACTTTGTATTTTCTGAAATTACGGTTTTGCAGTGAAAAAAAAATCATTTGGCATTTTTGTTGCTAGAAGAAAAAAACTAAAATGCAAACTTGTAAGTGGAAGTGTAATAACTTATTTTAGTACTCAAACACCCTACTGTCTTAATTATTAACTACACATCACAATCTTGTAAATCCTTGCCAGAAATGAAATATTCCAGAAATCTTTTAATAAACAATATTCTGAGGTTTATTTTTTTCCTCAAGCTTTGTAGGTGAGGACTTTTTGTAGCTCACTCATATCTCAAATGAGTTTGATCTACATGTGTACCACTTCTGGCTTTTTGATTGTTTGGTTTTTACCTTGATCTTAGTGATTTATCCACACATATAATTGTATCTTAATAGCATTCTTCTGGAGGGCTTGCTTGTATTGATACAGGTTCAGGATTGGTGCCTTAATTTATACCAATGATTGTGGATACTGGAAAATGCAAAATATTGATAAATATAAAATATGGTTTCTTACATTCCAGAGGTAATACATGTCAGTTTTTGTGTATGAGCAAAACAAACTGATGCAGCTTTGGGTTGCTTTTCTTCCCCAGAAATTAAACTATTGAATAGTGTTTTCACTCATTCTTGACATAATGGTACTTGAAATGTTCTTGCTGAGCTAATTAACTTGGAGCCCATAGTCATAAAAATAACTGTAATTGCATTAGCACTTGTATTATCTTACTTTATCAGGAAGAGATCCTCAAAGACAGTGAGATTCTCAGTCATTCACAGGGCACACAAATTAATCATCACTTAAGTGCTTCATGTCACCAACCGTCCAGTGGTCACTAGGAAAAAGAACTGCATATTCCTAATTTTCCTAAAATACTGTTCATCAGTGTGACTTGAAAAGCCTCACAGCAGAGCTCACTGTCATTATCCCCATTGTACGGATTGGAAAATTATGCAAAGGTGATAAAACTTATTTGTTTCCCATGCACCAGCAGCTCTGAAAATCACATCACTTATCTAGAAAATAAGTTCAGTGTGTTGGTAGTTTAATGGTGCGTCTGTGTGGTTATTCATGGGCTTTTGTCTATAAAATTAATGCATTAATTTCTTTCATTCAGTTGGGACTCAACACAGGCAGCAGCCTCCTGTTCCTCTGATTTGTGCACAGAAGTCAACAATATCAAGAAAGAGAAATAAAAAGAGAAAACTGCCCCTCAAAGCTGTTGAAGCAGTTACCATGAATAAGAAACCCAGCTCTGCAGAGAACGAGAAGAGGCTGTCAGCAAACTCAGAACGATCGAGTCTGCAAGCAATTGAACCCCCCCTGAAACCAGAAACCCCTGTTTCAGGGTTTGGAATTATCCTTGAATCAGCTTCATCAGATGTAAGTTAAACTTTTAATATGCAGGATTGCAAGATTTTGAAATACTGACTCATTCTGAAGAATCAGTACTCAAGTCACATTGCTCCATCTTCCCACTTTTTGTTGGGATAAACAAGCAAATCTCGGGTAGGAGTGAATGGAGATGTTAGAGTTAGATGTGTGGGGTGCTCATTACGGATTTTGGGGGTTTTTCCCCAACTTTCACAAGCATGAGGTTTCCCCTTGTGTTCAAGGCTTCTGTTTTTTGAGCTTTCAGTGGAAAATGTCTCCCAATGCCAAGAGCCACGGTTGAGATGAGGAGCCATGAAAAGTGCTGGGTCTATAAAGCATTCACAGCCCCATCGTTGCTGATGAGCCCATGTAGGCCACATGTGTCTTTATCCTGCCAAGGAGTATCTATGTGCTTTCCTGTCTCTCTGGTCTCTCTGGCTTTCCGGGACTCCTCACCTCTAGAAAATTCATATTCAGTCTTTGCTGAATTGGGTCACTTGGTCTTGGTTTCTGTGGGTGCTGGAGTAGAGCCTCAGCACCATCAATGATGTCAGTGGGACTAAAGAGGCCAAAATCTGCCACTCTAAAAATGTGCACTTTTCCCATACAAAATTGCAGTAAGTATGTTTCCTTGATTCGTGTACACACCGATAGAAATTTCATGTATCTGGTGGATGATTGGCTTTGCTTAATGACCAAATTGATGTCATCCGAACCAGTTCACCAACGAGTAAACTGTTCATTAATTCCTCTAATATATTTTTAATTTTGAGCAGGCTCTTTCCAATTTCCTAAGTACTATGAGCTAGAAAAACATAATTAAATTCAGTATCAATAAGCGTAAATGAAAACAATGCAGCAGATAATATTCTACCCTTCTGGAAGAGGGAACTAATAATAAAAAAGAGCAGTCAGGATAATTCAGTTACAGAGATGCAAGCCACACCACTAATTAGGTTGCAGTCTCATGCCATGGAGTCAGTGTAGTGATACAGAGTAACTAGTTTGATGCTTTTTTCAGAGGGTTCCCTTTTGTAGTACTGAGCTTAATAATGTTTGAGGTAAAGGTTTGGGGAGGACTGGTAATTTATCTCCAGTATGCAATTTGTGCTTATAATTTTTCTTTGCTTGTGGCACTCTTGTCAGCTTGAAACACGGTTTTGAAAACAGTTTTGTGCTTGCAATGGAATTTAATTTGGCTTTATGAATGTGTTCCATCGCTGGACACGATTCTTTGTAGTTGCCAGTTTGACCTAAGGAAAAAAAGAAGAGAAAACATGTGGCTCATAAATCAGGTCTTCATCTGTCCTCCCATGCTCGAGCCCCTGCTTGCCACAACAGTTGTTTGACTAAATTTACAGAGCCAGAACCCCAAGACAAACAAATTGATTTTGTTTTGTCTTTGGAAAGAAAATATTTGAGTTCTGAAAACAGATCTATTTAATGCGAAAATAAAATGTGACCTTAAATATTTTGAGAAGGCTTAAGAAAGTCACTTCTTTGAGAACAAATGGCAGCATTTTCTTTTTCTACTTTTTTGTAAGTGTCTCTGGTGCGCTCACAATCACCATGTCTGTGTGCCTGAAAAAACCTGAGATATTTTACAAAGCACCATAAATGAGTGTTCCCTGGAGAATATTCTACAGGTTGTCTTTAGTGTGTGCTGTGTCATACGTCACCACTGCTGCCACTGCTATTTTGCCAACATTTATTGAACTTCAAGAAAAATCCAAGTTTAATGGGTATAAAACTGGGGCTGCCAAAACCAGTGCAATTAGTTCAGACCTGCTGAGATGAAATACTGCTACTTATGGAGGTGGAAAATGTCTTTGTGAGACAAACCCTTAATCTGGCCCATGGATCAGAAAATCTGCTTTTTAAATGTAATGATCTGATCACAACTCTTAGTTGAACTTGTGTTTGTTTTACAGTTGTAATATTTCATTTATAACCTAATAATTTTTAATCTATATATTACAACCTACTAAAGTATCTAGGATTAAATCTAATTCACTGCCTGTTAATCTTAGCACAGCAAAACCCTTTAGCATTCAGGTCTTACCTATTTTGTTGTTGACAAATAGTTTACCCACCACTTCCTTTTGCCATGATCATTATCTATTAATAAATGCTTTTTCTTTGAGAAATCACATTCAAAGTGATCATAAAGTTCAAATGGTTACTGATTGTCTTTGATTAAATAATAGCTAACTATTAAAGGAAAGCAAGAATGAATCATAGTTTTGCTTTCAAATTGTTTCACTGATAAACAAATTGATCCCTATCTTAAGAATAAAATACTCAAAACAAAAATAATACTGACTCTTCCACACTGGAGCAATGGTACTGTTTGAAATGTATTTTACAGCTGTATTGTAGGGTGGTTGGTGCACCTACCAAAGCGTAATGCAAGTGTCCTAAGCTAAGATCAGGGAAGAGGGAAACCACTCACAGAGCACGAGAGAAAATGCTCACTTGATTTTGATTTTTCAGTACAAATACAGAAGATGAAAGCAGGGCCTCACGATCTTTCTGGCTTTTTGGGTTTTAAGTAGGAGGTGTCAGAAAAGGTACCACAGGAATAACTGGCTTTTGGTGAGGGTACCAGCAACAGTGTGGCCAGCAGGACCAGGGCAATGACTGTTCCCCTGTACTCCACACTGGTGAGGCCTCTCCTCAGATCCTGGGGTCAGTTTTGGGCTCCTCACTACAACAGAGACATTGAGGTGCTGAAGCATGTCTAGAGAAGGGCAATGGAGCTGGGGTGCTTATCCTGGAGAAAATGAGGCTCAGGGGGGACCTTATCCCTCTCTGCAACTCCCTGACAGGAGGGTGTAGCCAGGTGGGGGTCGGGCTCTTCTCCCAGCTAACAAGTGACATGACAAGAGGAAATGGCCTCAATATGCACCAGGGAAGGTTTATTTTGGATATTATGAAAAATTTCTTCCTCAAAAGGGTTGTCAAACACTGGGACAGGCTGCCCAGGGAAGTGGTGGCAGTCACCATCCCTGGAGATATTTAAGTTGTATGTAGATATGGCACTTGGGACATGTTTTAGTGGTGGGCTTGGCAGTGATGGGTTAATGGCTGGACTCAATGATCTCGAAGGCTTTTTCCAGCCTGAACATTTCTATGGTTCTATAATTTCTCTGCCCTGGGTCGTCTTAGATGGCTATCACAAGACCTAAGTAACAGAATAGGGCAGGTATGCTTCATAACCATGTCAGCTGCGTTCTGGTTTTTGACTTACATGAAGTAGAATTTTTCCCAAGTAGTGAACTTGGCCCGCATTTATTTACTCTTGAAAATCTTTTCTGTCACCAGAAGTTTAGAAGTAACATATTAAAAACCCACCTACATCTGAATACTGTCAAATGTCAGTAACTGACTGTTTTGCTGGATCCAGCATTTTGAAAGTTCTTGAGGTAAAAAACAATTTTTCATCCAGAACAAGCTGAGAATCTACATGCGTCTTAGATTATTTTGTTGTTGTTGTTGCTATTTGCATATTTTAAGATTCTTCATCCCAGCTTCCCAAAGTCTTTTTACTTTTAATCTTAAGTATCGCACAGTACACATTCACATCCCATGACAGTACGTGCTTTGGAAATATTCTACTTGCTGCAGTGCTCTTGATACTGATTTTTAGAAATCCATGGGAAAAGAATTACACAGCTAAATTGTTCCGAGACTGGCAGCCCTTTCTTCTGTCTAGACTCAAGATGTTCGCAGGTGATATGATGGGAGATGGCATTTGCTCTTGCTCTGTAAACATCTTTGAAAATGCACCATCATTGGTGGATATATTTCATGTAGGGGGGAAAAAAAGGGCAGGTTCTTAGAAGCAAGGCTGTAATGTTGGCTTATTTCCTCACATCATGACCACTGATTCTTTTACCTCCTTGCCAACTTCTAAACAATATTTTTAAAATTTTAGTTTATTCACAACGTGTCTTCATTCTAGATATATAATTATTCCATGAAGAAGTCTTACCATATGCATTGTGTGGTACTCACAGAAGAAAATTCTGCAAATACTATTCATGTAATTTCTGATATGTACAGACAGGGGCAGCAAAAAGACTCTTGGTAAGGGGACTTCCTCAAAGGCCTTTGTCTGCTTTGGCCCTCAGTGTACTTGAGGGAAGACTTGTGAAACACAGCATGATTTTCTTTTCTCCCTCTCCATTTCACTTTCTGGCAGTCACTTAAATCCCTGTGATTCACTGTTGAGGATTTTTGTGCTGAAATAAGCTGTGTCTAACATCATCCTCTTCTAAACATGCATTTTGGGAATATGAAAAGGAGGGACAAATGGATGCTCAGCAAGTGCTGGCTCCAGGGTCAACCTTGAACTCATCATCTACTTACACTCATATGGGCCGTATCTTCACTGGAAGCCCTCTTGGGAAGCCACAGGGAATGGGCCAGTATCCCTGCATTTGTGCTTCTTGGAAGTGCTTGGCTGCCCCACAGCACACTTGTTCACAGCATTTGGCAGGGAAACAAGTCCATTAAATGGTTAGATAAATGTCCAAAAAGCATCGCTTAGGAGCACTGCTCTGGGATGATCCTCTGCTTTGTTGTTATTACCCAACATTGAAAGGTATCTCTTGTGTTTCTGTTAGCTGTATGCCTAGAAATTCTGTCAGTAGTTGTTAACTTTTACAGACACTAGACAAGGAGTGTGATTGTTTGATTTGCCTTTTAAGGTGCTTATTCACTGATGGGGTTTGATTTCAATGAATTAGGCTGCTGTGGTCCTGAATAGATGGGAAAAGATTCATGGTTTGATGAAGTGATTGTAAAGTCTCACCAGATGCATGATTGAAGTGAAATAATGTCTTTGAATGCTCGTTTAATTAAAACATTTGTATTCTTTTGGTAGCCAGAAGTGCAACTTGCAGAAGGCTTTGACGTCTTCATGCCGAAATCTCAGCTGGACTCTATACTATCAAACTATACTCGCTCAGGAAGTCTGCTCTTTAGGAAGCTGGTCTGTGCATTTTTTGATGACAAGACTTTGGCTAACTCTTTACCAAATGGCAAAAGGAAAAGAGGACTCAATGACAACCGGAAAGGACTAGACCAAAATATTGTGGGTGCAATAAAAGGTATGTTTTCTGCTTCCTTTCGTATGTGTAATTAGAACATATTCTCTGCTAAGGAGAGTGTAAGGGGATTAGAATTTCTGACGTGTGTTAAGTCTATTAAAATATGCAGTCTTATTTTTATTCCCTTTCATTCACTTGTTAAAAATAGCTTCTACGGGGACAGCTTGTGTTAATTTTAAGCCAGTGATCCTGGTTTCTGAAGTCAGGCTCTAAGGTTAGAAACTCAATGTTCGTATAAGATAATTATTTTTTCCCCCCAGATATCAGAGATGCAAAGAAATCTTGAAAACATAATGACAGTGTAACTGATACCCTTCAATCAAAGTTCTGAGTCTTGCACTGTATCTGACTGTGTCTGCTCTGTAAATTGCTCAGTAGTTGGGGGCTGGATTGGAGAGAGATGGAGGAAGATAATACTGGCATGAGATGAGTTTGATGCTCATAAGTACAGTGGTCCTTGTCTTGGGGGAGCAAATTTCTTGGTGTGAGCACCTTTTGCTGGGTGATTTTTCCTAGCAATCACTGCTTTCTAGCTTCCAGAAGAACACATGTACCTTCAAACTCTGTGATGACAGCGTATAAAGAGCTGGTATTAGGCCAGTGATTCTGAACTGGATTCTATTTTGAAATCTGATATTGTAGTGACAATACCCACATTACCAAAAGACAGGCCAAAAATAAGCTCTAAGTGTGGAGCTTATTTTAGAGGCTGTGACTTGTTCCCAGGTACAGATTGCTAACTTACAAGACACAGGGCAATGAGAAGAGCTTCTCCAAGTCCATTGGCAGCAAAAGGAGGCAGGACAATCTTCTGCAACCACCTCTGTGCCAACTTTTGGACCCCTCTTCCCATGAAAGAAAGGCATTGACAAACTGGCTCTAGTCCAGTGGAGCGGCCACCAAGACTTATGACTTCACCACTTCCCTGCTTCAGTACCAGATGAGGGGAGGCTGAAAGAACTGGAGAGAAGATGATTCAGGAGAAACCTTACTGCTGTTCACAACTACCTAATGGGATGATGTGGAGAAATGCAGTCAGATTCTTCCCAGAGGCACTAGAGGCATTGAACGTGTGGAAAATCGCAATTTGTTGTAAGGAGAAGCATTTTCAATATAAGGGTGGTTGAGCAGTGCAGCAGGTGCTCAGAGGGGCTGCAGGATCTCCATCCCTGGAAATACTCAAAATGCGACTGGTCACAATCCAGAGCATTATGATCTAGTTGGCCATGCTTTGAGCAGCAGGCTGGGCTTGGAGGCCTTCAGAGGACCCTCTCAAGTGTGCAATTCTGCAACAAAGTGTATGTTGTGCCTATCTCATAGTCCTCATATATATCTTACACATAGCTGACAGACTTTCTTACAGTTATACTTGTATTTAGGTTCAAATCACAAACACTGTTTTGTACCTTCTTTTCTTGAGCTCTGTAATCTGCAAAAATCTGAGTCTGAATTCTCTCTATCTGTATCTCATTGTTCCTCAAAAAGCTTTAATAAATAAGTTAAATGAAAGAAAGAGGAATTCAAAATTACTTCAAAAAACCCACTCTAATTTGAACAGCACTTGATAAAAGAAATGTTTTACAGTAAATGCAACAGCACTACTAAAATAGCAGCTGGTACCCACTGCAGAGAGCAACGTTTCTCAGTAGCTAAGATTGTATTAGTGGAGCAAATTCTGGGGGTTGGCTTAACCTCTTCCCTTGAGTTTAGGAGAAGAAAAGGGGGACTTGTAGTTCCAACAGAAAAATTTCATCTGTGACGGTACTACCAGGTACCACTGCTGTAACAGTGATCTTTATTGGCATTTCCAGAATTGCCCAAACGCTAGTGCCTGATCCCTGATAGGGAAGCCTGTCTCTAAAAGCTGTGATGGAATAAGATGGCAAGGTCTGACGTCCTGTGGGTCTTTACTCAGTCTGGCTCCAATAGCACCCTTCTTCCCTCCAAGGACCTGGGCTATCAGACACTGTGGTTTCATTTATTCCAAGAAATAACTGAGCCAGTATGAAATCTCTGCAAGAACAACATCATGTTGTTTGCATTATTATCACTAGGACATTCCTCTACCACGTGCCCAGATATCCTTTAGTGGCACTTTCAGTCCTTTTCCATGACAGAGATACAAAAGGCTACATTCATGACAAAAACGGGCAGAGAATTTAAAGGAGAAACTGTTTGCTTGAAAATCACTCTTCCTGTCTGAAAACATTTTCTCTGCTGTCCTTACAAGTAATTTAATGTTTCTGCAACAGAATGATTAGCCAGGGAGCAATTCTCTCTTTTGACTTTGGGTATTCAGTGGTACTTGTTGAATCAGTTGCAGTGTTTCTCCTGGGCAATCAGCTTCTCTTGTGAGTCTTTCACTCAGAACTGGGAAAAAAAAAAAGATAAAAAAATAAAACTAGTCAGAAGCAGTTATTTTTCCTTTGTGTTGTTGACTAGAAATTCAGCCAGTGAAATCCCTCCCTGCAGAAATCAATGAGCTGTGTTCAGATATAAGTGTGATGTGTCCCTCAGGGATCCATAGTGGGACCAATACGATTTAATATTTTCATCAATGACACACGCACTGGTTTCTAGGGCACCCTCAGCAAGTTTGCAGATGACGCCAGGCTGAGTGGTGTGGTTGGTTGACAGAAGGGAAGGGATGCCATCCAGGACCTTGGCAGGCTGAAGGAGTGGGTCCATGTGAACCTCCTGATGTTTAACAAGACCAAGTGCAAGGTCCAGCATCTGGGTCAGGGCGATCCCCAGTATCAGTGTAGAGTGGTGGATGAAGGGATTGAGAGCAGCCCTGCAGAGAAGGACTTGGGGGTACTGATACGCAAAAAACTAGATAGGAGCCAGCAATGCCACAGCTCAGAAAGTCAGCTGTGTCGCAGGTGGCATCACAAGAACTGTGGGCATGATTCTGCCCCTCTACTCTGCTCTGGTGAGACCCCACCTACAGCGCTGCATCCAGCTCTAGGGTCCCCAGCACAGGAAAGACATGAATCTGTTGGAACAGTTCCAGAGGAGGCCACCAGGATGGTCAGAGGGCTGGAGCACCTCTGCTATGAAGACGGGCTGAGAGATTTGAGGTGGTTCAGCCTCAAGAAGAGAAGGCTCTAAGGGGACCTTATTTTGGCCTTTTAATATATAAAGGGGGCTTGTAAGAAAGATGAGGGTGGATATTTTACCAAAGCCTGTAGTGACAGGGCAAGGGGGGCAGTGGTTTTAAACTGAAAGAGGGCACATTTAGATTGGACATTAGGAAGACCTTTTTTTTTATGATGATGGTAATCAGACATTGCAGCAGTTTGCTCAAAGAAGCTGTGGGTTCTCCATGCCTGGAAGTGTTTAAGATCAGCTTGGACAGGGCTTTGAGCAGTCTGATGAAGTGCAAGATGTCCCTACTCATGGCAGTGGGATTGGACTAGAATCATCTTTAAAGTCCCCTTTGAATTCAAAGCAGTCTATGTTTCTGTGATAGAGGGTTTGTTAATACCATACATCTTGGGTGGACCAGAAAGGGCAGGTCCCAATTCTCCAGCCTCCTTGCTGTTGCGTTCCCATTCCTTTTTGTCCACATTGTTATTTCTCTAATCACACATTGAGCAGTTGTAGGAGTAAGTAAGTAGGAGTCACAAGTCATTGATCAGGTTCCTGTTGTGTCAGGTACCATATGGATTCAGAAGGGAAAGATTATTTTTACCTTCAGAAAGACAATGTTTGTTGGAAATCAGACACTGTGAATGTGTGGGGATGTATTGACTTCCCTGGGCAGCCCTGAGTTGGTCTGATGTCCTTGCAGATCAGACTGCACTGGAAAGTGTTGCTGACGCCTGCCTTGCCATGGTTTTGTGAAGCTGTTAACATGGAAGGAGTTCAGAGGGGGGGATTACTTTTGGTTCCCTTATACTTAGCAGGTAGTGCCGCTTCAAAAGTGCGTGTGTAAAAATACTGAAATTGTCATTTTTTTGTTGCATGTTTCCCTGTCCCATTTGTGTGATATTTATTCTCAAGGAATACAAATCCCTTGAGCTGGGACCAGCTTTCTCTCTTTGTTTGCCAGTCATAATTGGACACTGGGCTCTGAGACCTCTGACCAAGTTTACAATAGCAATACTAACAGCAAGAATATTTCTTCTATTTCTGCTCTTGTTTATTTTTCGCACACCTCTCAGTTGCATGATGAAAATCAATTGCATCAGTTTCATTCAATTTATAATTCTGTATTTTTGGTATAACACTGTTAGGTTTGCTGTAAATATGGATTTAAAGATAACATTGACCGTGTCTGTACCTTTTTTACAAAATACAAAATTGGACCTGTAGGATATTTCTTTTTTTCTCGATAATGGTGGGGGTTTTTTGGTTTTTTTTAGTAGCTTTATAAAAATTCTATTCCATCTGGTTTGGCAATATAAGAACTGTGGAGATTTCCACAGTGGTAGGATTTTGTTCTTTCATCACTTTGTCTGCAGCCTTAGGAACCTGACTAAGAGGCCACCAAATGACCAGATCTTCAGCTCTCTACCTGTGCCGTATGGAAGGCAGCATTTACAAGTGCCTGCTGCATCTGAGACTCAATTCAAAGTACACGATTATTTTTCTGTGATCATTTTGTGTGAAATTCATGAAGACACCAGGTGTAGAACATTTCTTTGGGACAGGCTTTTATATATAGTAACAATGACATTACTGTGATATTTATGCAGCCAAATGACTTCTGAATGATGAACTTGTGAAACGCTTTTTTCTCACAATGCTACATTCGGCCATTAAAATTCTTTTTGATAAGTGAATAATTTCATATATTTTGATTATAATCCTCTCCAGTCTCCTTTTCTCCATTCTGATGACATGTTTCAAAAAGGTGGTATCTTTTTATTTCAGTCTTTACAGAAAAATACTGCACTGCTAACCATGTGGATAAACTTCCTGGTCCTAGGGACTGGGTCCAGATTCTTCAGGATCAAATTAAACTTGCAAGAAGACGATTAAAAAGAGGCTCAGGTATGTATAAAAATATGAGGAACAACATGTGAGTGTAAGATTAAAAGCTTAGAGCCTTTGTATCCACAGAAGTATTTTTTCTGTTGACTGTAGAATTATACTTGTTCATTCTATGAAAATTAGAACCCTTAACACTTTAGCATGTTTCTGTGGGTTTGGAATGGTAGCAGGTTTAGGAGCTGTCTCTACAGACAAGTTAAGTTTGAGTCTTTCTTAAATGTTGTCTCCGTTCCTTTAGCATCCAAACTCTTCTTCCCCGAAGTCCTTAAATTAGCTGATCCATCCAGGGCTGCAGGTAGAAGTTTTTTAATTCTGTGTTATTTGGTCTGACAAGCCACTCACTGTGCTGTTAAGACATAACCCAACTGACCTTTCCCTCTAAACTATGTGTATCTGGAAGAATAGATGAGTCTTCTCACATTCCTTGTGAAAGAATCAGCAAAAAGAAAATCAAAACAGAAACCAAAAGAAAACCCAACCACCCACCCTGGTTGTGCCAGCAAGGCTCTGCAATACGTGGGAGGCAGCTTGCCAGCAGTGACAGGTAATCTAGGCAGGGTTTTGCAGTAAAGCTGCTCAGCTTGGGCTGGGATAACCTGGATGTTTGGGACCAGCTTGCGGCGAGCTCAGTGCTGGGCTTTCACCATGACAGCATGCGGCTCATGAGCTCTCAGCTCCAGCCATGAACGTGCAGCCTGGAAATCCCCAGTAGGATTCTTGGGAAAGCAATGTTGCTGATTAAGAGACATGTAATTACCTTATAAACCATAGCTAGTTTCCTTCCCATGTTCATCCCTCCAGTCCTACAAGGGGCTTTCTCCATATGAGGCTTCACTTCCTCGTTCCCATCCTGCAGTTTTCTTAAGTCTCTCTCAGGGTTGTATTTCTTGCCTGTCTCTCCCTGGACACATCTGACACTGTTGTCTGAGGCACTTCACTTGTGCCACCTCCTTAAACACAGTCCTTTGCTGTTAACTGTATTTAGCTGCCTGCCTTTTCCCCTCTTCCCTTCTGCCCATCACCACAATTAAGTGCCTGTTAACATCCATGGGATGGGAAACCTGATGGCTCCGCAGGGGATGCTCACCCCGTGGTCCCTGGTGGTGAGCGAGACCGCAGGAAATGTCCTCTCCATCTCCCTGTCTCACAGAGCCAACCTTTTCTGTCCAAAGCTGCATCTCTGAAACACACACTTAGGCTGGCATCGGAAATCATTCTCCACAATGTTATTAATGCCAGGAGGGAAAAGCATAAGACGAGGAAAATGAGAAACACCCAGAGACAGAAATAACGCAGGGGGAGGAAAAAAGTGCAGATTATTCGGTAGCATAAGCTTCCCAGGGTAGAGAAACAAACCAGCACTGGCCTTAAAAAGGGTTTCTTGTGTGTGTTGGGGGAGGGAGGACAGAGGGATACAAGATAATCTTGTTAAAGGCAGTGTCAGATTACTGGTGTTGTACAACAGGATTGCTTTCTGCCCCTTCCAAGGCTGCCTGTCGGCCTCCGCAGGACAGGAGGCTGGAAGTGGGATGTCAGGCTACAGTAAGGTGAAGGGTGCAGTGCAGGATGTGGGGAGCAGAGGGTCCTTGGGTTGTCTGCAGAAGATCCCTCAGGAAAGAAGATTGACCTAATTTTGTTTTGATTTTTATTTTCTTTCATCCTTTTTTATTTGCTTTTCTTCGTGCCTCTGCAGGATATTAATTAAAATGACAATGACGTTCAGCTTTTGCTTTTCAAATGGGGCCACCTCTATCTCTGGTCCTTGCTCAGGGTGGGAGAATCTAAGCAGAGGATATTGTATTTAAGCTAGCAAGACTATGCAGGAAAATAAGTGAAGCTGAGTAGTGTGCCAGAATCAGATAGGCTCCCCTGTCTGTGCTGCAGAGGGAAGGTAACTTGTTCACCTGTATGTGGATGAGGAGTCAGCAGCAGTGTACCTAGCAGCCCCTCAAGTTTATCTGTTGAAAAAAAACCCTGCACAATACCTAGATTGGTAGAAAAGCTCTTTTTTTTTTGTGCTGTTTACTGGCCAATCCCTGAAGTGCCCCAGTTTCTGTCTGATGTCGCCACAGGCAGACATGCTGTTTTCAGCATGTCAGGAGTGACTGAACACACCACTGTGGCCACTTGCACCTTTCCATCCACTGCCATCTTCTCTGGTGGCTGTAGCTAACCCAACCTGACCTTGCACTGAATCAAAGAGGTTTCCCAGGCCTTTGTGACAGGAAAACAGTAGATGGGAGCAGAGAAGCAGGAGCAGAGAGCTGGTTGCAGTGTAGTCTTCACATTGTTGAAATAACATTTGTTAGTACTTTTATGCTGCAACTGTGAGCTTCTGATATAAGGAATCTAGAGCTGACCAGGCAACAGATCCATCTATTCCTCTATTTTGTGTCCAGCAATGGCTGTTAGCAGATGCCTGGGGAGGCCTATAGGACCAAGGGAAGGATGTTGTGATGTTTGGTAGCATAGTCTCTCAGTCCTCAGCAGCTTTATCCTGATATAGAACTGGTGATGTTGGAATTATGCACAGTTTATCTATTCATTGTGAAACCATACCAAAATTGTGTTTAATTTACAGAGACCAAAACAGGAAGGGAGGGCAGACATGGAGGGAGAAGTTCTTCCAGGACTTCATGTTGTAAAGCTTGGCTTTTAAGTATCTTAAAACTATGGGACTTGCAGCCACTGAGATGTGGGATTCATCACTCTGCTGGCTGAGCTCTTGAGCTCTCCCAGTTTGCCTGGGGCCAGTGGAGCAGAAGCTGAGCAAGTGTCCTATGTCCACACTCCTAGGGTCATTCTCTTTCAGTTTTGTCTCCACTTGCTCACTGGAACATGCCAGCTGAGCTTGTGGGGATAGACTAAGGTGCCCAAAGAACAAATCTGAGCCAGCATTAATCTAACTTCACCCAAAACTTTCTAAGCCGAGGTGTCTCCCTGCTGCTTGATCACATTATTTATCTACATCAGTTCCTGGTTTGTTGTAATGCACAGGCTGTATATGGAGAAAGCTTAAGGTGATCCATTTATTTCAGATGTCACAAGACAACTTTTTAGTCATCACTGTATTGGACTAAATTTTAACAGCAGAAATATTTAAGAGAGGAGGGGCAGGCTTTTCATCCTGCTTGCCTTCCCCCGAGCCATTCAGTACATCCTCTGATGAGTTTTTCATTTCAAAACAGACAGTAAGACACTGCATTCATGAGCAGCCCTCTCCACTGTATCCTGTGAAACATTATTTCAGTCTGAAAACATAAATCCTGCTCTATCTTTCAATTACATTCATAATTTCAGAGAATTCTATCAAGCAACTGGGGTGGATCTGCTTTTTGTAGCCCCTTCTATAGGGTGTAGTCCCACGAGTGCTTCCAAATTAAATGAAATTATGATCACTGGACCATAGATGCTGCCCAGCTTCAACCTTATTTACCATGTTTGGCTCATCTCTCATTCATCATAGAATTAGGGACTGAAAAACTCCTTATTTCAAAAGCTAATCAAAAAAAAACACTTAAAAATTCTGCTTTCTAGAAAATAGTTCCCCTGTGTAGATTTTGAAAGGTTGTTTTCCTAAGCCAAGTAAAAATTCATTTACATTCTGAATCAATGACAATATTTTTCATAGCTGGGAATATTCTATTTATTTATTTATTTATTTATTTAGCTTCAGCTTTTTCTTAGTTCTTTTAGATTATTGCCTGAGATCTGAGACTTGGGTAGGGTTTTTTTATTTGTTAGATCTGAGAATAAAGCTGCCGCTGCCATTAAATTTTTATTGGCCTTGTTCAGTCTTTTCAAAATTTCACAAGTTAGCTGTCACAAAGGGGAGAAGATACTACGAGGTTAATGTTACAAACAGATGTTATAATTAAAATTAAAGAGTATGATAATATTCTTCAGCCTTGTCTACTGGTCCCATGTCATGCCAACAGCAGAGCATAGTGGAGCACAGCTTCATAATGCCAGGTCTGTCTTCTCCCAGAAGAGAAGCTGAACCGTTTTGGTGGATGGGATGGGATGCAAAGTTGCCCTGGAAAGGAAGAAGTCAAAGGAAATGCATGTGCATAGGTTTCCTCTCTCAAAGCAGCATGAATTACAATGCAAATTGCCTCGTAATTTACGGTGCCGGACTTGCCCCAGCGTGGTCTCTTCACCCTGCAAAAGAGAACAGGAGCAGGTGTCTGGTGGCCTTGCCAGTGGCAGCACAGAGGGAGACAGTCAGCCATTATCACAGCGATCGGAAAGCGGGAAAAATCAGAGGGAGCTGACTGGCTGTTCCTGTCACCTCTGTGCAGACACTGCGTTCAAGCCTTTTGATTACTAAACTCTCCATCCATTAATAAGCAGCAGGTCAGGGTTCACACATCTCCCACAGTAAGTTCTTCCTCCCTTTTTATGTTTTGAAGAGCCTGTGAGCCGTTATTCCGTAGCGGCTGTCCATGGGAAAGCTGATGCTGTGGGGGTAATATGTAATAACAATAATATGTAAATTACCACATGGTGGGATTCCCGGGGCTGTCCTGTGCAGGGCCAGGAGTTGGAGTTGGATGATCCTTGTGGATCCCTTCCAACTCAGTATATTCTGTTCTAACACTGCCACAGTACGCAGGCTAGGAGCTGTTCATGCCAAGTGATTACTCTGTGCGCAACCTGGAACCTTTGGACTGCCTGGCTCCTTAAAGGAAAATACAGCAATTTTGGAAAACATGCTGAAAATGTTCAGGCAGGGTTCATTTAAATAACTTGCATGCCATGATGTTTCATCCTTGAATTGTTGCTTAAAATTAACATTACTTTGTTGCATTGTAAAATAGTGGGGAAGAAGGAAAAAAATTGCTTGGTTTTTTCCTGGAAATATGCCTTTTCTCCCATAACCTTGTTCAAACTGCTGCTTCCATTGTTTTGCATGACGTTTTTTTCTTCTTTCTGTTTTTCTTCATCCTTCTGATTCCCTGGTTTGTGCTTTTGACACAATATCTACATGCTGCAAGAGACTGGGCTGATTTTTGCTTAGCAATACACACAGGGCCAGGAAGGATGTAGGATGAAGTCCAGCATTTGGCACAGTGTGTTTGCGGCCAGTATTTTAGGTATATTAAAATAGTAACTGCTGAATTCAACTTCCCAGTCCTGAGCACGTGTGTACTTCTGTCCAAGGAGCAAAGCACCAAGTGTACACTTAACAGACAGACATGTACCTGAGAAGCTACACAATTTGGGAGGAATCTAAGGAAATGACTGCCAGGATTATTTTGCAAGAGTTGCTGCACTCTATCTAAGCAAAGGACAGGGAAGAGGCTCTGAGTTCCCACAACAGGCTCTCTTCCTGCTTGCCTTGTCTTGCAAGCTGGCTCAGGACAAAGTGCGGTTTGGATGGCAGTCTGTGGGTGCGGTTGTCGAAGGCAAACCTTCTTTCCTTCTTGGAATGACATGTGAGAGGCTGGTGGTTTATATCCATGTTAGGAGGTTGAGGTGTTTGTCATTGCCCTGTGTTGTACTTCACCTGGAGCTGCAGTTACACATCCAGTTTCATAAAATAAATCCTGGCAGCTGCTGAGAAGAGTGAGTAGCTCTCTGGGCATCTGCTGTGCTCCCACTCCCTTTCTGGCGCTGGCACAGGCATTCCTGTGGCCATGTTGTCAGTTTTTAACTGGATCTGATCTTGGTGACTGTATAAACATTTGTGCTGGCATGAGGAATGAGGCTGGAACAATTGGTGGAGAGCTCAACCTCATCTATCAGTCTTCTGCTAGATTAAAATGGCCAGGTAACTTCTGGTTCTGCAGAGCTGGAGATGCAAGTCCTTATCTTCTGAAAGTTCCTTGTTTCCATTTGTTTCTTTCTGTGTTATTGCCTTCCTCTGGGCTCACTGTTAGCCAGGTGTAAGAAGAGCAGTTAGGCAGAAAGGTGACCACATCTCTGGTGCTGCTTCAGGAGTTGCTGCAGAGATTTCTAGAAAAGCTGTCACTACAGTGGGCAGCCTGTTGGCACCACCCCTGATATTCATAGAGGAAAGGTTCTCCAGTCCATTGCCAGCACTCAGATCTGGCTTCCCCCATTTTTGTAGCTTGGGTTCCCTTCTATCCAAGGGGCCAGATGCAGCTTTGTCTCTTGTATGCTGAGTTTCTGTGCCACAGAATCACCTGGTGCAGGTAGTTCTTCACAGCATTACTAGAAGTTGGCCTCAGACTGACACTCCCAGTTTTTTAAGCCATGTGTATCCCATTGGCTGAGTCTCAGCTTATCATTGCACCATGCTGTCTCCTCCCTTGCACATCCAGTCCTTACACCACTGAGAGTCTGGTCCAGATTCAAACCAGCCTAGGTAACCTCTTCCCACTTAGTGAGCCACTTGTCCCTTCCAAAAGTCAAGGTTTTCACAGTGAGCTGTACCAAGCACTGGATTTGTTTCTGCTCAGGGTGCCACCTTCTCACAGAAAGCAGAAAAAGGTATCAATTCCAGGCACCGAGTCACTTGCAAGCCTGTGCCATGAACTTGTCAGAGCTCTGCATTTAAACCTTTTGTGGGAGAAAAGCTGCCTGGTACTAGGTTTTTTGTTTGTTTATGTCTTCTTTGGTTCAGTTAATTTGGCAGAACTGAGAGCATGTAGCTAAAAACTAACCTGACATCCAGGCATGTGGGAGAGACAGTAGTCTCTTGGTCCAGGGATGGATAGACACGAGAAAACTAATGTAGATGAGGAGCTGGATTAGACATCATCATGAAGGCAACAACTCAACATCCTCGTGTGCAGAGCCATGATAAAGATGATCAGGACAGTTAGCTTAGTTTCAAGTGGGAAGTGAACTGAGTTGCTTAGTGCATCTGCAGCCTTGGTTTTGATCCCTGTGGATATTGTGCAGTGCATGGATGTGAGTGGATATGTATCCATCACACTGACTGTGTACAATGGAGTTCGTAGGACAAGGGGTGATCATTTTAAACTAGAAGAGGTTGATTAAGATTAGATACAAGGAAGAATTTTTTACAATGAGGGTGGTGAAACACAGGCACAGGCTGCTCAGAGAGATGGTGGATGCCCCATCCCTGGAATTATTCAAGGTCAGGGCTCTAAGCAACCTGATCTAATTGAAGTTCTCTCCCTGCTGATTTCAGGAGGGTTGGACTGGGTGACCTTTAAGGTCCCTTCCAACCCAAACTATTCTATGATTCAGTGATAATGGGATTGTCCTGTATGACCACACCTCGTTTGCTGAAGTGCCCTCAAAGATCTCATTGTGCTTCAAAGGCCTTAAATATCATGCTGCAGAGCCAAAAGACAAAGGTAATAGGATTTTGAGCAGGGCTTGTGTAGGTTAGGCACCGATTTCCTGTTACGCACCTTTGACTTACTCAGGGTTCACATGCACGTCCTGGGTACTACAGCTTAACAAGTCCCTGCACATCTGCTGAGTGAGATGAGCTATGTCTGTGCATTCCCTTGGCCTCTGGCAAATACAAAATGAACAAATTAGGCTTTTAGCCTCCCTTCACCGTGGGCCAACTTAAGTCAAATGCTCTTGCATAAGCTGTGGGTTGAAAGCACATCTGTATATACATGGTAATTGCCAGCGTGGTCACGTGCTTTTTTAATTACACTGGGCACCCACCTGCATCTTTGAAGACACTTTGCCCTAGTAAATCTGTCCCCTGCAAAATGAGCTTGCCTGTGGTCACGGGAAGTTTGGGTGCAGAAATGGGAGTGTTCCTTTCCCTGCAGGCACCAGATGACTGTCAGAGGGTGGAGTTCCAGCCTGCAAGGCTCTTCCTCCAAGGACTGCTGGGGACTTATCTTGTGACTTTATCGAATGATCACAACTCCTTTTATCATACAGATATCCTGAAACCCTAAAAAGAGCAAGTGTTACTCCATGCCATTGCTGGCACACTTACTTCTTAATACCCAACTCCCACTTCTGAGTTTGCATTTTTATTATATGACCTTTTCCTCCAAGCAGTGAGTTTTTAACTGAGCAGTTGCAAATTGCAGCTGAGGAAAGTAGATAGAAAATGCAAAATCACTTTACAGTCTGTAGCCTTTTAATCACATTCCCGTATTCAGTAAAAGTAATGAGATTTCTTGTTTATATTTGTAATCAGCAGAGGCAACTGACTGTGATGAGAAGCCGGACATTTCTCTACTACAAACAGGTAAAATGCATTAAAATTTTTATCAGTCTCCCATATGTGTTTTTGTTTATTTATGGCACAGAAGCGCTTTTCAATAATCCTGACTTGCCATGTACAGCTGGGTAATTGCACACAGGACTCTGCTATCTGAAGTTTTGAATGGTCTGTGTTAAAAAACAAATGCATCGCAATCTTACAACTTTCCCCTCAATTTCATATTCATAAAACCTCAAGGTCCATGGGAGCAGCTAAGCTAATAAGGCCCGTAAGTTACACTTCTTATGCCAGATAGGGACTTGTGCTCATCCCTGATATTTCTGGGAGTATTTTTTATCTCTTAACAGAGTTATTGGTAGGCACAAACACAATAATTTGTAGTGTCACATCTGTTGAGTTGTCTGAGGTATTAGCAATAATATCTTGGGCTCACAGAAGGATTGCAGACATATTTACATGCTAGTTAAGTGTTAGTTTACTTATTCTTGAAGTGCAGCCACCCTGCCTTAAAAGCCTGACAGTTGCTATACAGCAGCTTGGCTGTGCAGCTGTGTAGACCGGGAAAGAACATTTTTCCACACTGTTGAATTTGGTGTTGAAATCATCAGTCTCGCCAGACTGAGACCGAAATTTGAAGCACCCTCCCGTTAACAGTTGGTCCATCAGCAGGTGCCGTGATGGTAGGAGCTGAGCTGCCATCCTCTGAAAATCCAGTGGGGCCAGAGTCTGGGGAGATGGTCATTTCCCTGCATTTCAGAGTCTGTAATGTTGCTGAGATGCTGTTTCTTATCCCCAAAGCCAAATCTAAAGGAGGGAGGATCTTGGGCAGACAAATAATGTCATTGATTACAGTGCAGTTTTGTGTTATTTTGTTTAACAACAAAGGATGGCTGGAAATCAGCAGTGCCATTGCTGTGAAGAGCAGGACAGGGCTGGGACTGGGTTTCTGAGCACATCACACAGTACCTGACAGCTGTGGGGAGGATGGGAGACTACTGGTGACCATCACAGCATCTGTCTCCTGTGCCAGGACTCCCTAATCTCTCTTGCGTAAGAGCTGGAGAAGGAGGTTTCACACCCCGCTGCTGTGTGCTGGAGCAGCAGCTGCCAGCCGTGGAGCGCTGTCGGAGCACGTGCAGTTACTAAGGAATAGGACCAGCGGAGCAGTCGGGAGGACAAGCAGCTATAGTCTGGTTCTGGCAGGGACCCAGGGGGGGCTGGGAGCACGCGCTGCCTGGGAGCCGCCGTCCTGCTTTCCTGGACAGCCACTGAATAACATTTCAGGGTACGGCTGTGGATGAAAGATGCAGGAAGCTCTGCACTGAAAGGTCCGTTCCAAGCGACATCCTGTTGGTTTCCTTTATCAGGGAGGGAAGCAATTGCACTGTGAGAGGACCCTAATAAAGGTTGTTAATGCAATGTAGTGTTATCTTTCCATTCCTCTGGTAATCACATTAAGGAGCAGAATTAACAGTTTGCTGTACATTTCTTGGAGCGCAGTTTCTGTAGTCACTACTCGGGTTGTACATCCGGGGTGGAAATGAGCGTGCTGAGATGGTTGTGGTAGAGAAGGCGACTCCCTTTCCACTCCACTGCAGATCACCATTGTGGTCTGTTTGCTTGTACACCTTTGAGCATCCATGCATGCAGCTTTTGAGCTGAAATGCTTGTGTGTGATGTGTACTGCTCCACACTACCTGTGGAAGGATGCCTAAATAAACCACACTGCAGTTTGCATTGGGGGGGAGGTGATGCTCACAGGCTGCGAGCCAAGAGTTTGACTCACACCCATTATTATATGTGTGCCAGTGCCTCTTTATAGGACATATCTGTGTAATATCATACTGGTTTTGGAAGCAGATTATTTAAAGTGATACACAGACAGTATAATGACAGTAATTATGAGACAGAGACAAAATATAGATGCTTTCTATCAAGGAAAGTAGCAAAAGAGGTGGAATATGACTTTTACAGGGGTCTTTCCCTGGTTTAGTAGAGCTGGTTTTACAAAGGGGAGTTACTGACAGGTTCTTTAAAGGGAGTCTGCGTGCAATTTATTCAGCTGTCTTCTCTGTTTAGCTTGAAAAATCTTTGGGGAAAAGTCTCTCTGACTGTGTGTTTGTACAGTGCCTCATGCGATGGGCCTTGGTTGCAGATGACAGCTAATATCAGATAAATCATGGCCTTAGGTATTAGGAAAAAATTCTTCCCCAAAAATGTTGTGAAGCACCAGAACAGGCTGCCCAGGGAAGTGGTGGAGTCACCATCCCAAGAGGTGTTTAAAAGATGTGTAGGTGTGGCACTTGGGGATATGGTTATTGGTGGATTTAACAGTGCAGGATCTTAAGTATCTTTTCCAGCCTAAATGATCCTGTAATTCTGTGACCAGCGGTTAACCTGGTGCTTTGGTATAATAAAACCTGAGTGAATTGGGTTGCTTGAGGGGATGTTGCAGGAGACTGGATGGAGAGAAAAGATGGGGTACGGGAGCTATCCATGAACAGTTGCTCTCTTGATCTTCAATAACTGAACAAACTGTGAAGCAAAAGTGCCCGGGGGGAATTACCTGAATCAGTGGTAAGCATCGGTGCCAAAAACCAAGGGAAAACTCAGATGCCTTTAATCTGCCTTTCCAGCTCTGTCAGTCCTGCCTGTGACACCGATGACACTATGAACGAGATCTGGGTATATGTGGACTAGTGACACTGAAATGTCTCGGTCTATACAGGTTTGGATCACAGCCTCTGGCTGACACTTCGTTTGGGACACCTGAGTCAGAGGTGTGGTTGCCCTCAGCTCTCTCCATCATTGGTGGGAAGAGAGCTGCTTCCGGACGGAAGGCCAAGTCAGCTGCAGTCATGTTTGGAGGTGTCTCTCCTTTGGTGCCAGCAGAACCAGACTCTGAGTGCAGTTAATTGGTGCCAGTGCCCACAGCCAGGCCTGAACCAGCTCCTGCTGTGCCCGCAATGAACAAAGTCCTGGGCTTTGAGGAGAGCAGGGGGTGCTTTGTTTTCAGAAATCTCTTTTGGAACTCAAAAGCCTGGTAAAAAAAATGAAGCTGGTACACCCTCATAAAGCTAAGGAAGACATTTTTCCCACTTCCATATTTTCCCACTTCCATATTTTGAAAAACCTTTTCAGAAATGATGCTCCCGTGTTAGAATCACCCTCTACACTAAGAGGGCCTTGGCTTTAAAGGCTGTTGATTGAAGGGTGTTTAAATTGGAAGAACTGTGGCAGTTAAACTTGCTGGGAGCTTTGGTGCATTGACAGATAAATCTTAAGAAAATACTAGAAGAATTGTCTCTAACAAATGTTATCAAAGCTCAGGTCTTGGAGAGCTCCAGCTTTTGCACCTACCCAAAGCTGCAGGCTGTGTCCAGACCTGAGCTGAGACAGATCAGACAGCTCCGGGGGTAATTATAGTGGGCTCAGTGGAAAGGCTGATTAGTTTCTTGGTGATACAGGATACCTGGAGGGTGTGAGATAGATCTTTATCAAGACGAGGATGTGGCAGCTTTTAGAGTCTTTCTATGTAAGTTGGTATTGTGAAAAGGCTCCTCTTATTTCAGTGTACAATTTACACAAAGCATCAGGATTTTGTGGTTTAAAAGAAAAACAAAAGGAAGGCATAACCCGTAAGTTCTGCATGTGGGAACAAATGTATGCCAGCTGCAACACCCTTTTCTTGAATCCTCGTCTTGAAAACTGGATTGGAAAGATGTAGGCAGATGTAGGACCATGAGGTAGCACTCCTTACCTCTGCTTTGGACCGCAACCGTGCTGAGAGTTTGTGTAGTTTCTCCACACTAGGGTTAATTTCAAGATGAGAAAGAATTTTGATATCCCTAACGGAAGCTGAAACACTAACATCCCAATCCTCAGGTCTAGGGGTGATACAGCTTTGTGAAAAGATGAGAGCAATCTCTTGGTAAAGAAATGGATGATAAGAAAACAGCAACAATCCAATTCTATATAGGTTGTCTCCTTTTCTCTTGAAATACAATATCAAGAAAACGAAACTTGAAAAAAAAAAAAAAGAAAAACCTTTTCCGAAACCTTAAATATAAATCCTTTATTGTAATATAAATCTTTATCCTTTCAATGCGTGATTGTATGTCTTCCCTTTTCATTGGGATGTATTTGCCTCTCAGGCTGATTGATGTCTGTCTTCTATTTGCCCTGTGTTCTTAGCGCTCCTGTTGTAATTCTTCTGTCCATCTTTTCATTGTTCTGTTTAGAAAAAGCACATTCTTAAAATGCTTTAGAAAAGATGGGATATAATCATACTGTGCACCCTTTATAGGTGTGTGTGTGCGTGTGTATATATATTTTTTCTCCTATATACTTTTAGACTGCTGTGGAGTGGTGGGGGTTTTACCAAATAAGATCCCAAAGTATGTACTCAAGGTTTAAAATTCACAGGGTGCTTTTTTCACTCCTTCAGAACCATAACTTCAAAGGGGTGAGCGTCGCAGTGCAGTTTGTGCTGAAGACTAATGCAGCGCTTTACATCTGAAGTGGGCTGCACTGTATGTTGTGTGAAAAACTTGGCTGGCAAATTTTGTATTCAAAAAAAATCTATTTAATTTGCTTTTCTTTAGCCAATTGAGCTCTACTCTAAATGGAATTCAGCAGCGCTGCCTGTGTGCACACCAGCAGTTCAGCCCCATCATTAATGAATGTTAAAACTCAAATACATAATTTCCATAATTCTAAAATACTATTTTTTTTTTTGTTGCAAATTACTGATATCATAAAATCTTACTTTTTTTAACTGATTCCTTCAAACTCTTTCTCCCTTCAGGTAACCTTTTCGACACCACAACAGACCATCTGATAGATGCAAACCCAGATTTTTCAGTTTGATTTTCACATCCTGCATCAGAGTTCTTAGCGGATATAAACATCCTCTCCTTTGAGTAATGTTCCTGCAAGCTCAGCACAAGAACTTCAGTGTACCACAAGACATGGGCATCCATACAGTTTTTCTTACAAGTCTATGTTGTTTCCATGCATTTTCCATGTAACCTCAAGTAATGAAACCACCAGATCGCTTCACTGTTCTTCATCTTAATTAAGGATGATTTCCCTCCGCGTCCAATGCGTTACCGAATTAGCAGGGCATCCACTCTGAGGTCATTCTCTTGCCTATGTTTCTCCTCCATGATTGTGTTTTTCCACATGACTGTATGCTTGCCAGCAGTGTTTCACCTGAAACCATGCAGAAGTGGTGACTCTTCCCATCCCCAGGGACCAGGGTGGCCTCTCTCTCCACCGTGAACTGTGGGTGCTTGATGAGCATCTGATTTGGTGAAGCTCCTTGCTTCTGCAGACCCGCTTTTCCTTTCCTGGCTGCTGCGGTACCGATGACCAGTCGCACACAGCTCTGATTAAAAAGTCCTTATTGGGTTTAGGAGGAAACAAATCAGGATTTCCCCCAGCAGTTTCCTAGTTGAAGCTATTCCTCAAACAATTTCCCCATGTGGTCCTAGTGGGATGGCTCTTGAGCAGATTTGTAGTGCAGATTGCTGCAGGTGGTCATTTTCCCCTCACGGTTGCTCCCAGCTTGTTCTACCACCTCAACCTCAAAATGTATTAATTTTCTGATTTCCAAGAAGAGGGTCTGCTCACTGTGATTTTTCAACCACTGTCCTTGGCAACAATACTCACCTATTTTAAAAAAAAGTCACCTTTCAACTGGCGCTGTATTGATATCTCAGCAGTTAAGACAAGTGAATCGATCAAGAAATTGCACTACCCTCTTAGACACTGAAAGGGTCGGTCCTTTCAGGTCGGGGCTAAGGTAAAACTGTGTGCAGCCCTCCCTGCAAACCTTCACTTCTGCACCTTTCATCAGCACTAAATTCACTTTAAAAAAAGTTGCGAAGAAATCTGGAAGGTCTTACCTGCAACACCAATCGATCACCAGGCAGTCTGAGCACATTTCCTGCAATTCGAGGGAGAGCTTGCTAGAGCCTTTGCCATTGTGTTTCCTTTCCCTGTGTGTATCTTATCTTAGGTAC
>VWZT01003061.1:380525-395667 GCA_013397055.1 Pachycephala philippinensis
TTTGGAAACTATTTGGCCTTTGAGTGTCTCAACAGAAGTGCTATTACAGAGTGGGATGGTTTTCAAAATACTCAACACCTCTTTTTTTAACAATCCTAAAGCCTGTTTCTCAGGTGTCACAGAATACCCACAAATAATACTGAAGCCAACACAAACAGTTTGTTCTCCTGGCACCTGAGAAACCAGGCTCCCAGCCCTTCCCTACCCACCTTCCATGGACTTTTAGGAATGACCGTGTTCTCTCTGAAACTGTGGAATAGATTGAATGTGCACTGCAAACCTTAAATTTTGAGTCTTTCCTTCCTTCATGGCTTGGAGTTGCCTGCATTGGGCAGGGGGCACCAGTCCGTTGTGTTGTAACCCTTCAGCAATGAAATCTGCGTTTTGTAAATTTGGAAGATTGCATTTGTGTTTACTTACTGTGACTACTGTTCAGACTTTCTTCAGAAATCTTTTTATAGGGTTTATTAGAGAGAAGAAAAAAAATCATTCCATATTTAGGTAAAAATGTCTCAATCTTCTGTATATATGTTTTATTAATATGTAAATATTTAGATATTTTTAAATTACTATGTTCTTAATAAAGCGACAAGGGACTAGTTGTGAAATGGTGTATAACATTGTGTCGTGTTACCGATCTCTGGGAAATCCTCTTTGTCAGTTCAGAAAAGAAAACCTACAATAAATAACTTTAATTGCATGTGCGTTCCTGTTTTCTGTGCTGGATTCCCATATTTTAGAGGAATTACCTTGCAACCAGTGGACTACACATAGGAAAACCCTAAAAGCTACCACCATAATGCTGTTTTTCCAGCTGGCTCAGCCAGAAACCACACTGTCTTGCCAATCACAACAACATCTATATCCTATCACGTAATAACTCTTGAGTATTAAATACCGATATGCTTGAAGTCTAATTTTAATTGAATTAGGTGCCTTTATAATCTGCACTTAAAAGGTTAAGCTCTGCTTCTATGGAAACAACACACAGGAAGGACAAACCAATACTCATAGTTTGGAGTAGCTGCAAAGATATATGCTTGGTAATTCATTATCACACCCTCATCAAATGTTTAGCCTTAGAAGATACTTCCTGTAAAAACATGTTCCTGGTAATCCTCCATCAATTCCAAGGAGCCAGTGAAGTGAAGTGAAGCAGCAGCTCACCACACCTTTTTGGCTCTATACAAGAAGCACTATGGAGACACTGCTGGTAAAAAGTCCCCACGAGAGCTTCCCTCACATTTCAGTGGCTGCCTGGACTGGCTGAAGCCTGGTGCACATCCTGCATCCATGTGGTGTGACAGCAGCCAGTGCAGGGCCTCCCCTCCGGGGAGTCCTAAAAGAGCATCTTGGTCACAGATCACAGAATGGTTTAGGTTAGAAGGGACCTTTAAAGTTCCAACCCCTGCCATGGGCAGGGACATCTTGCACAAGATGAGGTTGGCCAAAGCCCTATCCAAACTGGTCTTGAACACTTCCAGGGATGGAACATCCACAGCTTCTCTGGGCAACCTGTTACAGAGCCTCACCAGCCTCATTGTAAATTTTTTTTTCTTAATATCTAATATAAATCTACCCTCTTTTAGCTTAAAACTGTTGCCCTTTGTCCTGTCCCTACAGCCTCTAGTAAAAAGTCCCTCTCTGTCTTTCTTACAAGCCCCCTTTAAGTACTGAAAAGCTGCTCTAAGGTCTCTTTTTCTCTGAGGGAGCTGAGCCCCTCCCAGCTCCCTCAGCCGCTCCTCAGACTTGTTCTCCAGACCCTTCCCCAGCTCAGTTGCCCTTCTCTGGACACGCTCCAGCACCTCAATGTCTTTACTGTAGTGGGGAGCTCAGAAGTGTCCCCAGGATTCAAGGTGTGGCCTCACCAGTGCCAGGTTCAGGGGGACAGTCACTGCCCTGGTCCTGCTGGTCACAGTATTGCTGACACAGGCCAGGATGTTAAAGCATGGCTTTGTTTGGCTTGGGTTTTTAAAAGAGAGAGCAGGTTAATACACCGTCGCTTGTAACATTTAAGTGGAGCACCTCAAATTGTGTTTAAGGTACAATAATGAGCAAGAAATGCTCCTGTGTGCTGCGATGTGCACGGCACTAAATCTCATCTGTGCTGCAGAGCCACCAGCACGTGCTGCTGCCAGGCTGCAGGGTCACCTGTTGAAACAGCTTTGGGATGGAGCAAGTGACACTGCCAGCACCCACACCTGAGCTCCAGCCATGCTCATGCTTCCTTGCTGGCCCATTGGGCCAGTGCATCCCTCTGTTCTGTGTACAGGACACTGGAGATTAATACTTTGGGTGAAAAAAATCCTTCTGAAGCTGAAGAGGAAAAAGGATATCCTCCTGGTAACATGAAAGGAAACAGGAGCCTGGGCTTTATAAAAAATGCATTAATTGCGAGACAAGAAGAAAGTCATCTCAAGTGCCTGTGACATGTTGGTTTAGAAACGGCTGGCTGAGTCTTTCGGGGGAAACACACTCTGTCACATCAGAGTGGTTTGGGGATGGGTGGTCCTGATGCAGCCACCCCTCCTCTAGAGAAACCTTCTCCCCCAAAATCCTACCCTCTGCTGAGGCCTTGCTGGGAGGCGCATCTCTCCTTCACTGGGGAAGGGAGGGGGCATGGTCCTAGGGAAAAACACCCATGGGGCCACATCCTCCTAAACAAACAGATGCAGACAGCATTTTGCAAGACTTTTCAAAAATAACCCCCTTGTGCATGTTCTCCCCCAAATCTAAAGCAGCAAAATGCCTTGTAGGAGGTGCTGAGATATCTCTTCTCCCTCCACTGGCTCTCCCCCTGCTTGAGCATCCCCACAGCTGGGCTGGGGTGAGCACCTTCACCCCTTCCCACCACACTGTCATCACAGAGAGGCACGAGAGGGGTTTGTACAAGTAGGTCAGGTATGATTTCTCATCCGCCGACTGCTAATAAAAGCCACTGATGTGAAACCTATAACATTATGTGTATAAATAATTTAGCTCCAGTGTGTAAACATCAATTCTGAGTTTTAAAAAAACTGAAATAATTTCATCAGCTTTTTCTCTACCCTCCATGCATATGTTGTTATGCCCAGCTGATAACAGGGGCAGAAAATAGCTAGTAGTGTGGGAATTTGGAAATGGGAGGGACATACCCCTTGTGTTTCAGCACTGGCTCCTTCCTCCACCCAGATCCTCAGAGGTGTAGAGGAATCCAACTTAACTTCATGTTAAAGTGTTCACAACACCACAGCTGCCCCTGAAACTACCAAAGAGCATGGGGTGAAGAGCTTCATCCACCTCTGCCCAGCAAGAGCCATCACACGTGGGAGAACCATGGTGGCCCATGGCTCCTTTCAGGTGATGCCTCGGCAGGTCGGGGTGAATGGAAAAGACCAACCAACATAGTTCTTCCATCCACTGACGCTCAGGCGGCCTGGAGGACCTTTCCTGCCCCAGGATGGTTCAGCAAATCATATGCACTGCATGTGCACTGCAGCAAAGGAAATCAGTCCAGGAGACTTTAAAAAAACCTCACTGGCAGCAATGCTCCGACGCCACAGGATCCCTGCTCCACTTTTGCCCCATGCCCAGCACTGGCCTGGAGACATCAGGTGAAGGTGGGTGTGGGCTGGAGAGAGACGGAGGAGGGGGACATTTGCATGTCAGGACAGTGTGAGCCCGCGCCAGCTCCTGACGAGTCACCGGGAAGTTAGCGGAGATGGATCTGGACTGGAACCAGCATGTGGCTATTGCCATTACTGCGGCTTAGAGAAAGCAAAGATTAATGTAATCATTTAATCCCGAGAGATTTCAGGATTCACCGACTGTATCTCATGTCTCCATTCATCACGGCACAGGGGATGTGTGTAAACTGCTCTGGTCTTAGCTGGACCTCTGCTCCCTCCTGATTTCCCTTTCCCTGGGCTCCTGCACGGGCACTCGGAGCCCAGCTCTCCCTGCTGCTGCATCCCTGCCTCCTGACATAGCTGTGGTGGGCCCTGCCTCACTTTTTGGCTGGTGAGAATGGTGACATCATCCACCCTTTGTTTTCTCGACCTTTTTCTGGTGATGGCTCAGTCCTCAAAGTTGAACCTCCAGCTCCTTGGCCTGATGCTGGCAGCACCAGTGGGGTATCTGCTTCCTGCATCTCCATCTGCCCTGGACTGATGCTGTGGGGAGAGCCAAGACTGGGCTGGACACCCTGCAGGGAATGGGGTTTGCCTCAGGGTTAGAAGCCACCTTTGCCTGCATAAAATTTGCCCAACCACCACAGTCTGGCTAGACAACAGAACAGCATCAGTGACACCCGATGACTCGCTGTGGATTTGTCCTTCCTGTCCCTCTGGTCCAGGGTACCACATGTGATCTGACACCATGTAGTCCCATCCTGTTTAGAGGTCCTGCTGCCCTCACTCCTTCCCCCATGGCTAAAACACAGACAGAGGCTCCTGAGCAGCCCATGGCCACCCTGAACACCCAGGTGCTGCTGCCAGCCCCCAAGGAATGGCAGTGGATGTGCTGCATCCCACAGAGGTGGTGTCGAGGGTGCTGCTGCAAGACCTCCATCTCCTGGATCCTGTGCTTGTCAGGGCATCATGTTCCCGGTTCCATCACCTGCCAAACCCCAGTGCATTAACACAGATTTTACATTTAGCATGCATTACAAATGAGCTCCCACATGGCTCTTTTGCTGCTTTTCACTGAGCATGATGCATCATCCCCCATCTCTCATTTAAAGTCCCTTTGGGAAGGCCTTGGAGCAGTGGAGATTCCTGCGTCATGCAGGCCCCCAGCATCCATCCCAGTGGGACAGTGTCCCTGGGGATTGCCGTGGCTCAGATGCCAGACCTTGCACTTGGCCTTGTCGAACCTCTGAGGACTGACTCCTCAAGCCTATGCAAGTCCCTCTGGATGGCATCCCTTCCCTCCAGCACATCAGCTGCACCACTCAGCCTGGTGTCATCTGCAAACCTGTTGAGGGTGCTCTAGAAACCACTGTCTGTGTTACTGATGACAATAATAAATAGTTTTGGTACGAGTCCTTAAGGAACACCACCCCTTACTGGTTTCCACGTGGGCATGAAATGTTTGACTGAACTCTTTGGACATGGCGACCCAGCCAATTCCTTATCCACCTAGCAGCCCCTCCATCAAACTCATATCTCTCCATCTAGAGGCTAAAGTGATGGGGAATGACCATATCAAAAGCCTTACAGAATCCCTGAACCCCATCGCTGTGGCTTGTAGGTCATACAGGACCTAACACCATTTGAAGGGTAATGAGGTGGCAGCCTGTCTCCCCCAGATTTTATCCCTGTCACGAAATCAGAGACAATCCCATCCACTGAAACCCCTCCGTGCTGGGTCTAGGGGTGCTGCGGGGCTGAGACCTCTTGTCCTGACCTGGCTAATCAGGTGCTGTAGATGCACACAGGATGCTGGCACAGCAACGCCCCCGAAAGGCTCTGACCCAGCAAAACCCAACCTTGGCACGCAGAGCCAGGGCTCAGGGGCTCCGTGTCCGGGCGTGCAAACCCTCTCTGCTTCGTGCTGCAAGTTTTGGTCCTTGAAACCGTGAGGCGGAACGCTGCTGGGCCGACCTTGAACAGCTCTCCCATCTTCTCATCCTCCTCCGGGGGGCCGGGGGGAGGGGTGAACCCACCCACCCCACGCATGAACCACTTTGCTTCGGTGGGCCACAGACCCCTCTGTGAGTGCCAAGGTTAATGCACAGCAGAGCTGCCCTCCCAGAGAGGGTTCGCTGCCGAACCCCGGATCTCTTCCTCCAGAAACAAATTGCTCTTCAACTATTGCCATCTTGTGGCGTCTGTGACCCGTTACTTGTTCCTTTTATCTGCTAATGGTGTTGGTGAGAATCAGCAGTGTACACAGGCAATTTTAAAATGAAATGTAAATGAATCAGAAATGCCTACGGAGGAGCCATTAGCATAAATCCAATCAAAGGGCTTTGTTTAACTTGTTAAAAATGACTAAATATTTAGTGAGTGTGGGTGGGTGAGGTGATTCTTGCTCACACTTGGGAAGTTTTAGAAGCAAAACTAATGCTGATATCTTAAATGGCTGAACTTAAAAGCAATTTTCTACCCTGAACTCTGCCTCCTCAGTCTATAACTCACTAAAATATTGTCCCCTGTTCAAGATCACCTCTAAAATATTATGACAGAATATGCTGAGTTGGAAGGGACCCACAAGGGTGACTGAGTCCAGCTCCTGGCCCTGCACAGGACACCCCAAGAGTCACACCTTCTGACTGAGGGCATTGTCCAAACACTTCATGAACTCTGTCAGGTACTGTGAGCACTGCCCTGGGGAGCCTGTTCCAGTGCCAACCACCCCCTGGGGGAAGAACCTTTTCCTGATATCTAACCTAAACCTCCCCTGACACAACTTCAGGCCATTCCCTCGGGTCCTGTCACTGGGCACCAGAGAGATCAGCGCCTGCCCCTCCTCTTCCCCTCATGAAGATGTTGAAAACCACAATGAGGTCTCTCCTCAGTCTCCTCCACGCTGAACAAACCAAGTGACTTCATCCACTCCTCATAAGGCTTCCCCCTCCAGACCCTTCACCATCCTGGTGTCCCTCCTTTGCACACTGTCTAATAGCTTAGTATCTTTCTCATATTGTGGTGCCTAAAACTGCACACAGTATTTGCTTCTAGGAGCAGTCAACTCACTAAACAAGATGCTTGGACTCTCAAGAGCACTGCAGGCATCTCCTGGCAGTGGGAATTCCCTTGGAGCAAACCTTGCCCATCCCAGTCATGCCAATGGTCCCCCCCGGGTGGGATGCTGAGGGTGCAATGCAAGGTGGCACCACCAGCAGTGCAGAACCACCCTGACCACCTGTGCTGTGCACCACAAAGATCACCTTCGGGATGGTAGACTTGATAGAAGGGAGATATTTTTTACAATTAAAGTGATGAAACATGAGAAGAGGTTGCCCAGAGAGGTGGTACATGCCCCATCCCTGGAAACATTCAAGGTCAGGTTTGTTGGGGGTCTGAACAACCTGATTTAGTTGAAAATGTCCCTGTTCATGGCAGGGGGGTTGGAACCAGGTGACCTCTAAAGGCTGCTTCCAACCCAAACCATTCTGTGATTCTCTGAACAAGAAACATTCCGGTGCCTATAGATTTTGTCCAAACTGGTAAGAATGGGAAGGGTTCACTGCTCTGTCCCCTGTGTTACCTGCTGAGTGTCAGGAGGCGCATGTGAAGCTGATGTTTGGTGGCAGTTTCAGTGGCACAGGCAGATCTGCCACAGCTCCCTGGTTTCCTCTGCTGCAGTCCACCCATCCCACCTCCACTCCTCATGCTCCCACACTCACAGCAGCTTTTGCAGAGCCACACTGATCAAACCAACCCTAAAGTGGAGAAACTCCATTTTTTGGAGCCCACATCTATTCCCTGACCCATCAGTTACACTCCAGGTATATGGATAGTGCTAAGAATATCGGTCATAGCAAGGTGTGGCTCTACATCTTGGATTAAATCAAAAACTGAGTTAAAAACAACGCTCAGACTTGGCTCTGATGTGACTCTTTGGGCTCCACAGGCATCACTCAAGCTGGCAGCAGACGGGGCTTGGGGCAATGCTTTGCATTTGGGTAGAGTAGCTATTTCCTGCTGCTTTCCTCTCTGGAATGGAGTTGCATCGGGCGGGTGTTAATTGCCTTTCTGGAAATCAAAGCACCCGTCACGGGGGCTGTTTGCTGGTCTTTGCTTCCCCCAGGCGCTGCCCATCAGCCGCTTTGCCTTCCCATCTGCACAGAGAAATATTTCACCTGGAGGGATGTCTCCCCAGGGATTCCCCGGCCGCTCCCAGCATTTTCCCCTTTCCACAGCCTTACCCCGCTCTCCAAGCGTGAGGTCCTGCAAAGGCAGATGCTGCTGTGGGGAGTTTACTTAAGGCCAACGCTGGGCACAAATCCTGGGAAAACACACCCAAAACTGGCTGCAGGGAGGGAAGGAGGAGCAGTGGGGTGCAGGGAATGGGAAAGAAATGGAGAAAAGGGAAGACTTAATGTGTGATCATTGCTCTCCCTGTGTGTTTCCATGTTTTTTTTCTTTTAAATGCTGGAAAAAGCACTTTAGGAAAGCACCTAAAGCACCATTACAGCACTTCCCACTACTGCCAGGCGCACCTGCTGAGTGAAGGATTTGGGGGTACAGAGATGTGGGGAGCCCTGACACCCTCCTCCATCCACCCCCACATCCCAGCCAGTCCCACCAGAGGGGTCAAACCTCCTGGCAGCTCCAAGGATCCATCATTCCAGTGAAATAGCCTTTGCATCTCTTGGTGCATGCAAATCAGGGGCTTTCCAGGAGTTTCTTGAGGGAGCTGCTGCCTGTGGGCTCAGCAATCCTCACTCCCCCTGCTAGCTGGACTGGGTGCAGGAGAGATGTTTCGGTGCCTCCTCTGCTGTGAGACTGTTACGGCAACACACTCACATCCGACCCCTCAAGGAGATCAAACCACCCAGCCCCTGCTTAGGGGCTTGGGTTTGGTTTAGTTTTGCTTTTCCAACGGGGAAAACACAGCATTGCACAGTGGCTATCCCTGAGGAGATGAGAGGTGGCATTGGCCACACCTGGTCTCTTCCAGGGCACCTCACTCGCAGCCCTGAGAGCGCTTTGCTGATGTTACACCTGTTTCCCCTATAAACCACTTTTCCCCATTTGCTCAAGTTTTAAGTGCCTCGTAGGCACAATTCCAGGTGGGATTCAGCTCTGTTTCGACAGACAACAATCCAGGTGCATTTAGTGGATCCTAATTACATACTCACCTAATGGATACTGCTGGGGCAGAAGAAGAAGGGGCAGGGACAGACCTAGAGGGCTGGCTGCATGTCACCCTAGGGAGGGAAAAGGGAAACTGGGAGCAACAGTATCCCTCACTCCCACTCCCCTGGTTTCCAGCAGGCAGAGCAGGCAGGTTTGCCGAGGTCATTTTGCTCCTTGCAACTGCCACCTGTTTTCCCTGGGAGTTGTTTGTTTCTCTGCTTGTGCATCCAACCAGCCTCAGTTCAGCATCAACAAGTGCCTGGCATCCCAAAAAGCTGTGGATGCCCCATCCCTGGAAGTGTTCAGGGCCAGGTTGGCTTTGAGCAACCTGATACATTGAAAGCTGTCCCTGCCCGTGGCTGGGGGATTTGGACTGGATGAACTTTAAAGGTCCTTTCCAACTCAAACCAGTCTGCGATTCTACAATTGTACAGTTTAAACAGCACATTCACTCTCTGCTGTGCTTTGGCAGCAGGACATTTCCCCCATGGATCCACCTAAACTCCCACAGAATCATACCAACCCCCCCAGCTACTGCACAGGGCTGGCAGTGGTGTAAAGCAGGAAAATCCTGGATGGAGAATAAGATAGAAGACTCCTTGCCAGAGAAATTATCTGAAGCAGGTGGTTCCAGCTCGGAGGAACTCAATTTATATTCCCAAATGACACGCTGGGAGCTGCTCACAGCTCCATCAACAAGCACAGCACAGGCGAGGCAGATGTTTCGGCGAGTGCCAGCAGCTGGAATAGGATTGCTGGCTCAGCTCGGCTGCACCCATCGCTCCAGACAGCAATTTGGGAAGTCAGTGTTCGAGGCTCATCCCAAGGGAGCCTGCATTGGGTGGCTGCAGGTCTGGCTGATGGGATCACACAGCTCATTCTGAAACAAAGCAAGGTAGCAGAGTACGGAGCTGGGCAGGGGTGAGACTCCTGGATTATTTATAGGCTCCAGCCTTGGGGAAAATCTTGGCACAGAAAAGCACAGGCTGTGCTTGGGGCCAAAGTCCATGGTGGTGATGACAGGGTTGTGTCCCTGCCATCCACATTGCAGGAGCAGCTCTGCCCAGGGCACGTCCCTGCCAAGGGAAGTGGCAAATGTTTGGGGATGCCCAGGCTCAGTGTGGTGGGATGTGGCTTGGGGACAGGAAGCCCTGCAAAGGGAGAAGGACACAAGGAGCATTCTAGTGGGCAACGCACGGCACGAGGCTTGTTCCCAAAGCGGACATTGTCAGCACAGGTGAGCTTCCAGGTCTGGAGGGGGAAGGAGGTGGTTCCCACAAAGGCTGGGCAGTGGCACTGAGGGGCGTGTGGCAGAAGCTGCTGCATCACCAAGCCCCGTGTGACTGTTTTATTTTCCATGTGATGGCCAGTAACAAAGAGCAGCTGTGCTGTGCCTGCTCCCCCAGGCTTGCAGAAGAAAGGGGGTCGATGAAATGTTCCCCAGGTGTGACACAGCGAGGATGTGACAAGCCAAGAGAGCAAAGGCAGAGTGGGAATACCAAATCCAGTGCAGTTTCGGAGAGATGTGGTTAAATCCAAGGGGGGTTCAGCAGAAGCCACCCCTAATGCTGCAAGGGGCCATGGGAGAGCACACAGGCACATCTCAGCCACAAAATGCCACCTACCCAAACTGCCCACAAGGCTTCCCAGAGCCAGGCATGCTTCCACCTGAGGTACAACTCAGCCTGCCCACCCTGGGGACAGCCCTCACCATCCCAGCCCAGGGCTGGTGGCTGTTTGTGCAATCCATGTAGATGCCTGGAAAAAAAACCAATTAGAAACTGCAAAGTGAACTTTCCCTTGGGGCTTTTGGGGTGGCCAAGTGCAGGAACAAAGTATGAAATGCTGCAAAAGGGATGAGGAAGAGACAAATGTTGTGAGGCTGCCTCTTCATAGGAAGGGTTATAGCACAGTGGTGTTCAACTGCTGGTGCAAAAGCAGACAGTGGCCCCTGGCTGGGCACACAGCAAGAGAACAAGCATCAAGACCCCAGCAGCAGCTGTGTGCACACCACCCTCCCCATTTCACTTCAGCAATTGATGGAACATGGGGTCCAGGTGAGTCTAGTCAGACCCCATTGATCATTCCTAGGCAGCATCACCCCATCTGACTGGTACATGGAGGAGGTTGGTAAGGGGCTGGTGTTGGAGCATCACCCAGGAGCAGAGCCCCAGGATCCCTGCCCATGGGTGCTCTCTCCACGGAGGATGCACACCTGGGTGCAGCGGATAAATACAGCCTGCAAAAACACAGAGGAAACTGCACTTCCTTGGGCTGCTGTAAACCACGGTGGGAATGTTTAAAAGAAGCTGCCAGACAGGTATGATTTACTTGGCTTTTGATAAAATCTCACATCAGAGACTATTAAAGCACCTTATCAAAGGTTAAAGGGGCAAAGTCTCCATTTGGCAACAGGAAACAAAGACAGAGAACATCTGCTCCTCGAAGCAAAAATGAGCAAACACCAAGGCGAGCAGAGGTCACTACTGGCATCATTATTATTTAATACCACTTGTGTATTAATGAGAGGCAGGAAAAAGACAAAAAATGAGGCAAAGAAAGCCAACAGTAGCCCAAACTCACTTTGCTTTGTCAAAACAGAGAGAGGTGGGGAAAAAGTAATGCTGTGAGATGTGCTTTACATGAGAAATTAAATTATCACACTAAAGTTTGCCAGTGGAAGTAGTTTCAGTGCATTAAACCTCCTATTCAGCCCAAGTGGGGCTGAACCAGCTGGTCCCATTTTACCAGCCACTTCACTGTGAATTCTAAAATGAGGAAAAAAGAAGACAAACACTTTTGCTGTCATTTCTTACCCTGGTTTTAATCAGCCAGTGTTTCCTCATGCTCTTGTGATGCCACAGTTTCTTGGTTACAAACATTGCAGGGGAAGGCTGAATTGTTTTATTTAAAAAAAAAAAAGTTTCTGCTGACATTTAAGAAACACAACAGGGAGAGTTCAAACTCTGATCATTTTTTAAACACCAAAGATGCAGAACCAAGTCAGAAGCCTACATGGATCAGAAATATTGCTTAGATTTAACCCGGATGTGTACACAACAAAGCACCTCGGCCAAAGAAATCTGAGCTGGTAATAATCCACACTCCAGGTCATCCATGGAAAAAAGACCGATGAAATGCAGGCCCTGCACCTGTAAAGGCTACAGACATCTGTCACGTCCTCAAGTCAGCACAGGAGGCAGCTGGCTTTGATGAGCAATCGGGTGCAGCACCGAGGGCTCTACCTTCTTTTCTTTCTCCTTTTTGCACTTCCTAAGGTGCTTGGAGCAGTCCCTTCTCATGGCATTGGACCAAATCACTCCAATAATGGAGTTTCTGCTGAAGATTTTGCACACAGATGACAAAAAACCCTTTGGCAGGGAGGGAGGAAAGGAAATATGGTCAATTTTTAACTCTAGAAAACCACTTTTCAACTCCAGGAAAATATTGCATTAATCTGGTGGTTCCAGCAATGTGGGCCCTCCCCAGGGCTGCTGGACCCATCACTACTCTTTCAGGGTTTTGCTTATGGTCTTGAATGAAAAGGACATTCCCCCATGTGCACAGGATTCCCTTCCTGATCCCACACTTCCTTCCAGCAGCTGTTCCAAGTGTGGAGCCCCTGGAGAAGCATGGGGCACGTGTGTGCTGGGTGCAGCAACACATCTGAAGCTGCAGTGGAGAGGTGGCTCGCTGCTCCTCTTGGCTTGGTTTTCTTGGCAAAGCCATTTTCCTGCCCCTTGGCTGCCCACACAAAGCCTCAGCCCAGCACAGGCAGCAGGCCCTGGTGCACTGTCCACTGGGACACCTGCAGATCCACCCAAGGATGCTCCATTGTTGTCTGTGCCAAGAAATTGCTTTTAATTAATCAGAGCTTCAATTATGTGCAGTTCTCATCCCTATACCCTGGTCCTGGTTAGCTTCAGCTCTACAGAGTCACATCTGTACCGGTACTAATGAGCATGAATTTTCATGTATTCATGGTTTCTTTCAGCCATGTTACCACCTGGAAATCTCAATTTATTTTTTTTTTTCTCTGTTAAAGAAGTGTCTACTCCTCACAGATGTTGGAGGGAAAAAAAAAAAAAAGAAGATAAAAATATGATCCAATTCCCTCTTCCCTCCAAAAATATCAGAAAGGAAAAACATGTAAGTCAGGGCTCAAAATCAGCAACATTATCTCATGGTTTTCCTTATGCCTCATATTTGTTTTTTTTTTATGAGGTGCTGGTTGTAGAGGCAAGGGCTAAATGCTGGAAAAATGTTAGATCAGAGCATCTGATTTCCAGCTCTCCAGATACTTACAGGGTTTTTTTCAGATTGAAATCATCTCTCAAGGAACACGCAGATGTGATACAAGGCCAGCGCTCAGCAAATCAGCTCGGATCGATGGCAATCAGAAGATTCTGAGATCTTCCGCCTCCTCTCTGTCTGGAAGGAGGGAGAGGCACCAAAGGGTTCAAATTCCAGGTCAGGACTGCAGATGCCACGTCCTCGGTTCATCTCTGCTGTCAAAATCATCAGGCAAATGCCCCACAGCTGCTCACAGAGAAACAGCTTCTGTGTGTCGAGCTTGAAATGTTTTGGAGAGAAACATGGAGGAGCCTGAATATCAATTAATTATACAAATATTAGTGACTTCCTAAATGTGCTCAGTGCCGAGAGCTCCCATGCACCTCTGGTCCTCTGCACCACAGTCCTGGGGCACTACATTTGCTGGGAGATAAAAAGAGTAATTAAAATCAGGCAAGAAAAGCAACATTTTCATTTTTTTTCTCTTTCTGCTTGTTTTTAGGCAGGACTTTTTCAAAGCCAGTTGCACGAAAAGCAATCTTTGAATTAACAGGCAATTACTTAATTAGGTACTTAGCTGCAAATTACATGAAGCAAAGTGCCTGTTTTATCTATTTGGAAATGTAAACTGGGCCCTGTGCTATCCCTAACACAGAAATTCCCTCCTTTCTGGGGAAAACTTGTCTCGCATGTAAAGCAAGAGACTCATCTGAATTATTGCTTTAATGATTTGGGAAAAGGGACTTTAGAAGTGCAAAAAGCACTTTCAGGGAGAAAAATGAACTGAGAAGACACTGGAAATCAGACTTGTTATAGACGTGTTAGATTCCAGTGATTTATATATTAAATGCAAAAGAAAAAAAATGGGACGCTTTGCAAATCAGTGATGGAAAAGGGTTGAACAAATAGTCTGTGACAATCCTGGCTGTTGGGTACTGAAATACAGCACAGCTTCCTAGAGTTGTGCTGAACCCATCACCACCTGCTGCAAAACAGGATTACATTTTTCCTGAAGCATGCTCAAAACCAAATTCTGGGTAAAAAAAGCCACCAGCTGACGCACCCAGCCACATTGCAGTGCTCCTGCTGTGGTACCTGCAGCCTTCCATGGGCCACACACTGACCAAACCCCTTGGAGATGACATCTGAGGAGATGACACTTCTGTCTCCCCAGCGTACAGTCTTGGCTCTGCACTCAGAAAAATTTAATGTTGGCCAAATTTTGCCCATTGTCAGGTCCATTTGACCTCCTTGGTTTCCTTCTTGCCCAACATTTTGGTGTGACAAGAATCAAATGTGACTTTTTGTCCAGTTTCTGGGCAAAATTCAGCATTGGTGGAGGACCCGGCTATGCAGAGTGCTGGGTCTCCTCAGCACTGGTTAAATTTCCCACCCGAATTGTTCGCAATTCCCAAGTTTTCATATTGAAAGAGAACATGTCAGAGCAAGGAATTCCACAGGCAGACTCATGCTTCTCAGGGGAAACATCAGTGTTTGGGCATCGGTGAGGAAGAATTTCTTCGCATAAAGGATGAATAGACATTGGAACAGGTTCCCAGGGAGGTGGTGGAGTCACCATCCCTGGAGGTGTTTAAGGAAAGCCTGGAGGTGGCACTCAGTGCCGTAGTCCGGCTGACAAGGTGGTGTTTGGTTATAGGTTGGACTCAATGATTTCAGAGGTCTATTCCAATCGATTTCTAATTGATTCTGTGATTAGGGGAAATGGCCTTAAACTGAGACAGGGGAGATTCAGATTAGATATTAAATAAATATTTTTCACAGTTAGGGTGGTCAGGCATTGGGGACAGGTTGCCCAGGCAGGTGGTAGAGGCATGGAATTAAAAGTTTAAGAGGCGCCTGGATCTGGCGCTGGTTGATCAGGTTGTGAGAGACGGGTGATATTTCGCTGAAGCCAAAAGGTTACTAAGTTAAATAATGAAAGTTACTGGTTCTATGCGGTGTTGGTTTTGGTTTGGATCTGTTCCGGTGGGTTTCTTGGGTGCTGCTGTGAGCTGGGAGAGGGGCGGGGATGAAGATTTGACTGAGAGGGAGGTGGGCTGACG
>VWZT01003062.1:0-38382 GCA_013397055.1 Pachycephala philippinensis
GCCCCAAATGGATGCTTTTTGGTGACATAGTGAAAGTGGTCATGAGCTGGCACTGTGCATTTCCAGCCCAGAAAGTCGGTCATGCCGTGGTCAAGGAAGGCCATTGTCCCTTTCTCCTGCACTCTTGTGAGACCCCATCTGGGGTGCTGGGCACAGCTTTTGGGTCCCCAGCACAAGAAAGATGTGGATCTGTTGGAATGAGTACAGAGGAGTCCACAAAGATGCTCAGACCACCAGAGCACCTCTGCTCTGGAGACATTCTGATGGAGTTGGTGCTGGAGAAGGCTCTGGGGAGACCTCACAGCCCCTTCCACTGCCTAAGAGGAGACTTACAAGAAAGTCAGAGAAGGATTTTTAGCTATGCTTTTAGTGACAGGCCTATGGGCAATGATTTTAAACTGCAAGAGGGTAGATTTAAATTGCGTGCGAAGATGATGAGGGTAATGAAGCACGGGAACTGGTTAGCCATAGAAATCATGGATGGCTTGTCACTGGACAGTGTCATGGTCAGGATGGGTGGGGCTTTAAACAACCTGATCTGGTGAAAGATGCCCCTGTCCATGGCAGTGGGGTTGGACTAAAATTGTCTTTGAACACCTCTTCCAACCCAAACCTTTCTATGATCCCAATTTGCAACAGCAAGTTTTTCTCAATTTTTTTGTCCATTTATTCATTTTCCCCGAAGGCTTCTGTGTGAAAGACATACCCGCACCTCTGAGTGGCATAATCTGGATGAAATCTGGAGTTATTCTGAACATGAGAGTTCAGCAGAATTGTAGAGTTACCGCTGCAGTTTCAAATGTATGGGGAATAAACAATTCTTCCAGGCATATGAGACATCCAGTCCAAAAAGTAAGAGCAACTCTCATATTTTTTATGCGGATGAACACCAATATTTCTCCAGCTAATTGAATTATTCTGTGCTCAGTTAAACAGTGGCCATTGCTTTGTTACTCACAGGCAATGCTCTAAGAAGAAAAACAACTAAATAAATGCTATACTTGGTACTTTCATTTGCAGATCTGGGGCTTCTTTTATCACAGTGATATATGCTTATCTGAAGCCTAATGTATATTTTTAAATGTACTACTATGCCCTTGATGGTAGTAAAAGGAATTAATACCTTAATTTATACGAGTCAGGAAAGCCTAAAGGCCCAGACCCTTTAAGATATGCAGATATGCCCAGAGCCTACTGAAATCACCATATGGTCAGCAAGAAAGGTACCCTAAGTGAGCTGATCAAACCTACACAGAGAATTCATGACAAAAGTGATATTGTGCCAAGCTTCTTTACACAGAGACTAAGAGAGAAATAGACTTTTTAATTCACCTTGGAGTTTCCAGTCCTCAGGTAAAACTGTCTCTTATCCTGGTAACTGAAAAACCACTGAGGAATAATGGCACAGAAGCTGGAAAAATACATACTTCTTAGAGAAATCTGGCTAACAAAGACAAAATTCTACCACAACTACTTCTACTGGCTTTAAAGAGTACCCACACTGACCACAGGGTGAGGATGACTGACGTGTAGCTACGTGCCATTCCCAAAGGAATCAAAAACGGTGATTTTCTGAATAGGAGGGTAAGCTCTCACAAAGGTAAATTTCCCTGTGTCATTCTCTATCTTGATCAAAATACTTTAATAACTTTATTTCTTATTAAAGCATCTTTTCCCTTGTTCGTGATGAAAGAACTCATTTAAACAGGAAGGCTCAAGCTTCTTTTTATTCAATACCTACAGGGTCTTAATTTTTTTCCTTCTTTCTTGTCTATGGTTCCTTCAAATTAAGTGGTTCCTTGCAATTAATTTGCTGTGAAAGGTAATCCTCATCTCAAACCACTCTTCTGGCAACATCAGCATTTGACACAGTAAATAAATTTTCAGTTATCTTCATATTCTACCAACTATACCAAGTACTGTCCCACCAGAAATCATGATCAGGTATTAAAGACTCCTGAGAACTAAATGATCCAAGCTCAGAAGCTCTGAATCCCATGATAAATTATACAAAAGGGGCACTTGAATAGATTTGTAACTGATTTTGCTGCTCAGACTACCTCCATTTCAATTAAAGTTAACCAAGAGGCATGACACTCAAGAGCAAAACTAATAATTTTTGCTGATGTCAAGAAAGGTTATGGGAGGTGAGGGGATAGAAGCAATGACTTCCATAAAATGTACATAATACAGGTGCCTCAATCCTTGTTTTATGTCCTTGAAGTCGAGAAGGGCCATTTCTATTTTGCCTCTACCCCGCAGCTGTGGCACTGTCCTAAAGAGTGAAGCCCATCCACAGTAGGATAACTTTGGATCAGGAATGCTCAGATGCAAACTGGATCATGATCATTTCATTGGCTGCAGATAAAAACTTCCTACCTGGCTTCATGGTCATGATTTGCATCCAAACGTGCAGGATGGAAATCCCTACATCCAAGACAGTCAAAACCACGGTATTTACAAATCCGCTGTGAAATTACAAGATTTTTAGCAACTGCCAGGCAGCTCTTTAGACTGCTAACCCGATTTTGACTGCTGTGAATCCCAAATGTTTGAGTACCTCTGACCCCATATCAATTTCTTCCCAGTTTTAGCAGTCTTAGTCAGGTTATCTGTGTTGGGCAGTGGAAGGCAGGCTGCCTGGTCCAGTTGTACTAACAGCTAAAATACCTATTCCTTTCCATTTTCCTTTTCTTTTCTTTTTAACTTGATCAAGGAAAAGGAATACGCCACACAGATGTGACCTGTGTTACCACACACAGCTGATTAGACTATGCCAGTGTAAATTATTGCTCTGTCCCTCTGTAGTCACTAGATCAATTACAATTTACTTCACTGGAAATCCTTCCCTTGGAAATCTGACTAATTTTGTGCCAATAATTTGTGAACCCGGTGTATTTACAAGTTCTAAACATGAAGGCCATATTTTTATAGATACAGTAGAGTTATGTTTCTGTGTTTTATAGGTGCTATTCACTGGAAGGTCAGACCCCAATGTAATTAATAAATCTCTCTGCAAGCTTTTAAAACTTGTCTTGGTCTTTTTATATGTGCTTCTTTTTGTGGTTGTTGTTGTGTTGTTGTTTCCTTTTTTTTTTTTTTTTAAATAAATGCCACTTAGTCCAAGCACTTAAGTCAACTTTTTGGGTGCTGAAAAGCTGAAAGCAGTAGGATTTTGCTTCCCTTATCACTAGCTATGAAATCAAATTGTCCACTTTTCTTACAGCATCTGTATATATATATAGATATATATAAAAACACAAATGTTCTCTAGGAAAATAGTCTTACAGTGAGGAAAGAGCCAGTCTCAGTGACATTTTGTGATAAAAAGAAATGCAGAGGATTAGAGAGAGAGGTAAGAACACAGAGACAATCACCACCCAAAGACAGATAAGAGGAAGTTCAGCCCCTGAGAATTGTATTTTAGTGCTATTGTATGTGGCCCTTACTACGAGAGTTCCTTTGAAATTATCTCAGTCTCTCGAATCTAACAGTAAGGCTTCACAGAATACAGTTTAGGCCCTGGAGAAATCACGTAAGCTGTGTTTAAATATTAACCAGTTTAAGGAGTGGATCTCTTCTAACCTATAGTGGCTCCTTAGGGAGAATCCACATGAGGAGCTCAGGGGGTAAATCAAGGAGGGAAGTGTTTTTTGGCAGTGGGAGAAGGAGAGAAATACCTGGAGCACATCTTCAACTGGTGGAGGACATAACTGAAATTATTGTTTTTATTATGAGTGTTAATATTGGAATAGGTTTTACTAAACAAGGGTAAGCAGCTGTATTTTTTAACTTAACTTTATTTATAAAATAACTTTGTCTAGAAAGTTGTAGCATGGGGTAGCATCGGCCTTGCTGTTTCGTGATATAGATGTCTGTACAGGATTGTGAGCATATGTGTAAGTTAATGTTTGTGTGTGTCTGTGTTTCTTGTTATAGTCAAATTCGGGGGGGTAGGTTTTTCTGAAAGATACATATACATTTCAGAGTGCATCTCTTTTCTACCCTTCTGCTTTATAAAAACAGGGTTTTTTGCAATAGAACCAAAAAAAAACCCAATGAAAATTATAAACTCAGCCTGGTTCCACTTACGAAATATAAAAAAAATTATTAGGGGAACTTAAAAATTTTGGAACATATTTCAGTGCTTTCAATCCATGTAGTTTTCAGGATATTCTGTGTACCCGTGGCTGTCAATAAAGAAAACATGGGATTGTCAAAGTGGAAAAAGCTAACACAGTCATTATTAGTTCACTATATTATGTTTAAAAACACTCTCTGAGAATAAGTACTGTCACAACTGGTACAATAAATTCATTCATCATGTTAATAGCCCCATCAGAAACAATCTGTAATCTGTACCTCAGACAGGTGAGCAAATCTAAGATCAGATAGACAGATATGCAAATTCAGTTCTCACTTCTGGACTACATTCATTGGGATCTTAAGTGTGTTGCTCACTCTCTCACTTAAGAGTACCTAGATTTTGGAGAAGACAACCTGGTCTGCAGTATGTTTGCAGAACACTGACCATGAACAGACTGTCAAATCATGTATTTTGGGGTAGCTAATTAAACACCCAAATACTTCAGCATGTGGCTAATTCCGAATGCATAAATGGTCCCATTGAAACCAACATCTCAGTGCCTGTTGGAATTAGAAATTTATGGAACATCTTGAATTAGGAGGAAAAAAAACCTCTTTGAAATCCTCCCTTCTCTTCACTTCGGAATCTTCCCCAATGAACCAAATGTTTTGCTTATCTGAACTCTGGCTTGTAAAGCAAACTGATGTCTCAGTTTCAATGCATTTGACCTTGATGACAACTTTGTTGTTAAACTTTCTAAAGCTAAATGGGCTCCTGTGACTGTGCTGTTAAACATTACATAAATTGCACAGAGCACGTGGAAAAAATAATAATATTTTAAAACATACTATAATAAAAAGAAGAAAATAAAAAGAAAAAGCCATAAGTTGATGGCATGTTTTCCTGAATTTGGGCCATATTCAAGCACAGATCACTGCCACATGCCACTGTGCCATCCAGTCCCCTACTCACACAACTACTGCAAATGGTATCATTTTGCAACTAATTTACTCGCTTAGTTTTGGCCATTAGTCATTCCCAATATCCTCAATCTGCAGGTAATTTTCCACATTATTAGTTACCCACCTGTCTTATTAAACTGGACTTTCTGAAACCCTGTGTGTCTACATTTTCTGCACCTTTAGATCAAGCAAATAATTGCCTGTACCTGGATGGAAGGATTTAATAGGAAGATTATAGTTGATTCCAAAAGTTAATAACTATAACATCTGGTTTCTCTTTTTAACATTTAAATGATAAATTCAGTGTTCAAGAAGAAAGGAGAAAAAAAATGAGAACACAGAAGAATGAAATGTTCTTATCATTTGTAGGACAAGTTAAATTTAGATGGGCAGAAGGTAGGTTTTACTCTTTCCCACTTAATGTTCCACTACCTTGACCGAAAGAGACCAATCTTTATCACATTAATAGAGGGAATTTCTCAATACTGAGACAAGACTTGGCTCCTTTTTCACTAAGAATGCCAAGTGAGCTGCATTATGCAGAATCTTGGTTATCTTCCTCTGCTCTTTAGGATAGACTATGGCTGTTCTGAGATGCCTTAACTCATTTCTATTCAGACCTCTATAAAACCATCTGCATGGGAAGAGTTTTAAATACTGCTGGGTAAAACCGGGAACATTATTTTCCCAAATCATTTCAGAAGAGATGGGAGGAAAGAGAGAAAGTGAAAATGAAGAAGGAACAAGAATCTGGGGTCTCTCTGTCTGGAGCTGAGATGCTCAGAGTTGCATTGGCAGCTGTCCATGGGCACAAGTGCTAAACCTATTTTGCATATAAATTGACACACTTAAAAAAGATGCACACATCTTTAGCAGATGCATTTTCCTTGCTAGGCAAATAAAAACATGCTTGTTGCTTAAGTTCACCTGCAATGAAAACAAAGTGCCCAAGAGCTATTCAAGAGGAATAACAGACTTGAGCTCCAGCCTGCATGACTCATTAGCCTTTATGGATTCCACATCCAAATCTAAGTGTCAAAGACCCAATGGCCACCCAGGAGGGAAAGTAGTTTCAAAAAGAGATGAGTATCACATGCACATAGTGGGCAGTGTAATTAACCTACCCAGGTGAAACTTTCCTTGGAGACACATTTACTCCCCAAGTCTTCAAGATTAACTGAATATGGTAGTTGCAGATATGAATACTCCTGTTTCTTCATCTGGGGTTAAAATTAATATTGCTTTTTTGTAGGTTTGTTTGTTTGTTTGTTTGTTGTTTTTTTGTGGTTTTTTTTTTGTTTGTTTGTTTGTTTTTTCCCCCCCAAAATGCATAGATTCACCAAATTCAATTGGATACACCTTGGATCTTCAGTCTCTGATATAGAAGAAAGATGCTCTCTCCTTGATTTGGCCCATCTCTTCCTTTCTGGAAGTTGGGATTGAGAGGTCTCCCTCACAGAGATCTGAGCACAGAAATTAATACACATTATTATTCCCCAGACTTACTATGTGGACTTTGCTGCTCCTTATGTGATTTATCTATGGCAAAAAGAGACTTCCTGGATTCCATGCCAACCAAAGGACTTGAAATCAAGCCTCTTCTTGCATCCACCCTATGGTCAGAAGTTACTTCATTTACTGACAAAGAACATATAAACAGAGATGGTTGCTCCTGAAACCTACAATATTGGTTTAATATATGTTATAAGATGCATGACCATCCTCTGACCCAGCTGAAATCTATGACAGAAAGCCTGTCAACTTCATCACTGAGGATTTACCAAATAGCTGTCTTCACTCTGCTTCAGGCATTTCCCTGCATGTTCAATGTGTTATCGATTGTGAAACAGCTACTTTGGATTTAAACAACTGAAAATATAATTTCAGGTCACCGGTGTTCCATCGCCAGCTCTGTCACTGAGGTGTTTTCTGTGCTGATTTTGGCTCCTTTCTTAATTCTCACCTTATTCCACAAAAAACCTAAACGAGTCTGTCCTACAGTGTTGTTATGACACTGCATGAAATCCTGTTGTCATTCTAACCAACAGTAAAATTCATATTCAGACAGCTTCAGCTAAAATTGATATGTTTAAAAGCATGTGTTTATGTACTTTTACCAGAAGTTCAAGTATTTTGATCCTTATGTAAACTGCTACCTATAAAATAGACAAAAAGCTAATTAACTGCTTCATGAGTGTTCAGTGACTACTATTTATATTTTTTTCAAGAAGGAAAAAATAGAATTGATATTGTCATTTTAATTTATGTTTATATTTACGTGGTACTCTAAGCTGCTTAATTAATGAATCTATAAATTTCCATGTTTGCCTTTCTCCCTCCCAACCATCTGCCCTCACCGCCTACATCACTTTTTTCTTTCTAGGTAAAGTCCATGTGTAATTTTCTGTAATCAAACAAACTCTTAAGCAGACATCCCCTCTTCCTTTCTTTTATTTTCTTTCTTTCTCTCTTTCTCTCTTTCTTTCTTTCCCTCTTTCCCTCTTTCTTTCCCTCTTTCTTTCTTTCTTTCTCTTTCTTCCTTTCTGTTTAGGTGTCGTCATTTGTCTCTTTTTCCTTTTATAGCAGAGGTATGAAAAAGAGAGAATGGTCAAGGAAAAAGGTCTCTTATTAAATTTTTGGTCCACACGATGTAGTTTGGAGTGACTGATTTAGTATGTGCAATGCATTGAATATACCAAAACAGTGAACTCAGACCAGCACTACCACAAAGTCTGTCAGTTGAAGTCTTTGAATCTTCAAGTCATGTTCATAGCAAGAATAAAAATTGTAGGGACATTAAACTTGTAAATTGAGAGTAGAATTGTGATAATTTACTGGAAATTTCTGGACATTATTAACTGATGCTGGTTTCTTGCTACATGCAAGCTGTAATCCATTGCCCATGAACTAAAAGAAAATTCTTTTAATGTAAATTGCTTTCTACTTTTACATGAAAGGGTATATAAAGGATGCAAAAGGTCAATGCTACAGTTGCCACAAGAAGGAAACCATACAGAAATCAGTTGGAAAATGTTCTTGGTACAGGATACTGCCCTTATTACTAAAACTTGTCATAAAAAAGCAAATCCTACATACAAATTTCCAAAATAAAAACTAAGCATCCCCATTCTTTGTTCTGATTTGTATAATACTATATTTGACACTTTTGTGCCTTTTGGAAACAAATGTTCAGCGTGAAAGCTTTTCTGTGACTTCATACAGTGGCTGAAAGCAGCTAAAACCAAAAAATGTCATTTGGACAATGACATTGGGAAATCCAATTAACATTAAATTAGGCTGAGATTATATATCATAAGCAATTAGAGTAGGGCTTTGAAAAGTACTGTCCCTCTCTGATGCTTTCAAACCTTTCAGTGTTAATATTCCAATAAAAATGCTATTTTCCCCCACAGGTTTCACAAAGAATGAATTTTTGATTACTCAATCTGGTTGATCAGACTGACTTTATTAGAGTTGTTTTTTTCCTTTCCAAACTTCAACCATTTATTTCCCTCTCCTTCCCTCTCTAAGAACTTCAACAAACACTGCATTTACTCCCCCGCCCTGTAAATGGCAAAAGAAAGTTACCTTTTATTTATGAGTTATCATTTTTTCCTGTCTATATTTTGACAAATAACATGGCAGAAAATGATTAAGGGTCTCATTTTGCAATGTGACTTGTATGTTATTTATTGTTAAAATAAAAGTCACTTTGTGAATTGAAGTTTTTAATCATTTTTCCCCTCTGTCAGGAAATAGTTTTGTCAAAAAGTGATGATATTTGACAGTGCTGGTTTTTTAATGACAAGTACAATCCTGGTAAGGAGTTTATCAGTAATTATTTCACTATAGTATAATTATATGGATAAACTATTATCCAGTTATTTTCCATTTAAATGATCTTCCTTTTTCCCATGTTACTAATAGGAATATTACAGTGCCCTGAATAGCTCCCACATAAAATAAAGGATACACAAACATTTTTGAAAATATTTTCTCCATATTCTCTCAGAAGCATATTACATCAAACATTCAACTCAATTTAGCAGCAAACATAATGAATAGTCTAATTTCTTTGTCAATCAGACTGTTAAGCATCTTTGCTTCCCAACCTCTCCTTCAAAATCAATGGTTCAGTTTTGCATATGCAAGTGAATTATGCTTTTTCCATCTCCATGTTTATATCCCACCTGACTTTAGCCACTTTCCAGGAAGTTAAAAATAAATTTTATCAGTCTCCCCTTGTGTTAAATAAAGGCAGACAAGGATTTCCAGAAGATGATTCAGGTCTGGTTAAGTCAGCTTCAGTTTTTCATTAAATGCACAGCTGATAGAGGGGAAAAAAAATCCAAAAAAGAGAGAACAGCTCTTTAATAAATGTGCTAAATTCTCAGAGTCAGACCCAAGTGTATAACTTTGTGATGCACCTACATGTGTTCCTCAGAGTGTTTCTTAGCCATGTATCCCAGACAACTCCACAAATGCCCGTTAACTCACCACAGCTCCATGAAATGCTAGGGAAGTGCTGTGGTCAGGTTATAACTAAAGCAAACGAAGCCCAATGGGTCAGTGACACAATGAGGGATCAAGGAACAGGTCTGGGTCTCAGCCTTACCCAGGTATTTATCAGCTACCCCTGTGGGCAATGCTAAGAGAAGAGTGGGAGCTAAACAAAGGCAAAACGGTGTCCTACTGTGTCAGGAGTGTGAGGTGGTGATGGATGAAAAACTGGACATGACCTTGCAGTGTGCATTTGCATCCCAAAAAGCCAAGTGTGTCCTGCCTGCACCAAGAGTTGTCACCAGCAGGTCAGGGGAAGGGATTGTCCCTGGTGAGACCCCACCTGCAATGCTGCATCCAGCTCTGGGGACCCCAGCATAAGAAGGATGTGGACCTGTTGAAATGAGACCATAGGGGTTCACAGATATGCCCAGATGGCTGGGGCACCTCTGCTCTGGTGACATGCTGAGAGAGCTGGAAGTGTTCAGCCCAAAGAAGAAAAGGATTCAGAAAGACCTCAGAGACCTTTCTGGCAGCCGAGAGGCTAAAAGAGAGCTGGAGAGGAACTTTTGGCAAAGGCATGGAGTGAAAGGACAGTGGGAAATGGCTTTAAATTGAAAGAGGCTAGCTTTAAATTAGAGATGAAGAAAAAATTCTTCCCTGTGAGGGTGGTGATGCACTGGCACAGGGTGCCCAGAGAAGCTGTGGCTGCCCCACTCCTGGCAGTGTCCAAGGCCAGGCTGGACAGGGCTCTGAGCAACCTGGGATAGTGGAAGGTGTCCCTGCCCATGGCAGGGGGTTGGAGCTAGATAACATTAGGGGAAGGGACTTCATTGTCCTTCTCAAACAAAATAGTTCTATTGTGTTTTTTAATACTTAATACAAATGGATTTTAATGCAAATCACTGCAGAGGGAAATCATGTCAGAAGTGACAGCACTTCCTTGCTGCTCATGAAGCGTCGTGGTCAGACACCCCACGTGGAATGCTGTCAGAGGTGATGTACTTCACCTGCTAGAAGAAAAGCAACAACATATTTTATTGAAATAAAAAAGCGAATTGAGAAAGTTTGGTGGCAAATGTGACAGTGATTTAACAAGGTTCAATAGCAAGACACGTGTAGAGAACAGGATTACACAGAACCACCAGAGAGACCCTCCCACTGAGCCACGAGGTTCAGAAAGGATCCCTTTGTGTTCTAAACTTGTCAGACAGGAGTCTGGGCATAGCTGCATCCACTCCTAGTCCCAGACTTGGTCAAGTGTTCATGCCTAAAGAATGTGTGTGTCCTCAATCAATTCTTTGCATCTCTTTGCTAAGATTTCAAAGTTTAGCATGACATTAATCACTTCCCAAGGATCTGTTGCTACAAGGAGTCCCTCAGACTTGACGAATAACCTTGAGACGTCCCTACTAAAGGGGATATCCTGGCACGCAGCCCGTCGCTGTGCAGGAGAGCCAAACAGGCCCCGGGCTGTCCACTATTTATGGACTAAGATGATGGACTTATTGTCATATTTGCATACCAGCAACACGTCTGGGTCATCCTTCCAGACAGCCCTTGGCTGCCCTGTTCCCATCCATCCCCCAAAGTCCAGTGAGATGCCAGTTGCACTAACACACCAAAACAGCTACTGTCACACTGGTGCAAGTGCCACACTGGCTCTGGCTCTGCCAAAGCTGAGCTTCTAATTTATCATTTAATTTAAACACTAGAATGTAAAAAGACCTAATTTTAAGCAGGGGTATGAATATTTTGATTGCATATCCCTTCATTTGGCATGGCCTGCCTGAATAAATATCCTTTTCCCACACATGAAGAGAGGCTTATTCAGTGGGAACAGTTAAGACAAGTGAATTCTTGATGGGCTGAAACGAAAAGTTGAGCTGCTCTTCTTATGTTACACATGCAGCTGCTTACTACAGGAGCTGAGACTGGCCCCTAGCACAGCAAGCAGCCATAGGTAGTTGTTTTGACAGGAATCATGAGAATCAACAGCAGCTGGTGATTTAGCCTAAAGAATAGTCCCAGGACCTAAATTTGATTTTCCATCTTTATCTCCCATCTGAGCTTGTTTTCAAAGGCAGGACTTATAAATGGAAAAAAATGTCACAGTAGCCATTAAGGGGAGGACTCAGAGCTCTTGGTTCTCGGGTGAGTATCACAGTGAAACTCCTTTAAATTTGCTGCACACCTTATTTTTTCCCACTCATGGAGATAAGTGTCTCAACTGAGGAAAAAATGAGATGAGGTGGTTTAAAAATATCATTTTGCTAGTGTTTCTAATCAGGAAAAATTGTTTTGATTATTCAGAGTGGGCTGGTTCTGCACTGCATCTTTTGCACTAATTATTTCTGGCTGGTCACTAGTCAGACTTTATCTTACCTTATCTTATCTTGTCTTATATTATTTTAACATTCAATCTGCGGTAGCTACAGACATAATTTTCCTCCTCAGTGCTGGACAGTTCTTACTTGCTTCAGCCCGTGATCATGTCAGCCTCGAGAGGAAAGAGGTACATGTGTAGGTCATAGAGATCAGAAAGGAAAGAATTTAGGCAGTAAAACCCTGATGTGAAACATCTAAGGAGGGACAATTTGAAATTGCCATGCGGGACTCGGAACGCGAGTGTGTTAACTAGCAGCTCACAGGCTTTGCCTATTCCTCTGTTCCTGCTTCAGTTTGACAGGATTGGCACAAGGCAGCTCTCAAAACTGTCAAACTAGCACATTTGATGAGTCCAGGTTCTTTTCAACCCCTATGGCAATGTCTTTTTATTCATGCAGTAAAAGCTTGTTACCTGGTCACAAACACAGTCCTGTTTCAAAGCTCCCTGCTCTTTTTCCACTGCTGATTTCTATATTTTCCCAGTTATTCAACATCAAAACCAGAAAGTCCTGGACTGCTGGATTCCCAAGGCTTCCTTCTTTTTTTTTTTTTTTCCCCTTCCTTTTTCTTTCTTCCCACCCAAGCTCCTAGGCTTCGCCTTTTCCTTTTGCCATTCATTTTGGTGACAACCAAAGCAAAAGTAGTAAGTTTGTTTAGTTAGATTTAACACACAGCAAACAATTCAAGTAAGGAAACAGTTGAATATTCTCTCCATAGGCCTGTGGAACTCAAATAATGTTGGTTTAAAAAAACACATCAGCATCTCAGCAAGACAGTACATAACGAAGCACAGCACCAGCCAAGTAAGATCGTGTGCAAAAGTACAGACCATGAGAGAACATCACAGGTGTGACCAGCTCTGTAAGACATTTACACACATAACACAGGACGTGAAAAAATACACATTTACATGGCTTGAATTTAATCTCTGATGTGTGCCATTGTGACACGGTGTCATGGTCATCCAATCTGATGTAATTTGCTCTGAGCAGATGTTTTGTCTTTCTGTTTGTCCCTGAGCATGGAGAAAGTTCTTGGACTGCTGGGATAATAATAAAGCATGCAAAGACTACAATGGAGTATGCAGAAGGAATCACAAAATAATTTATGTGACGGCAAAGTAGATTTGTCTGTGATGAAATCACTCCACTATATTTGCTGCAGTGTCTCCAAGCAGAAGCTCTCTGTTGCATCCCTATGCATGACAGAGGATGATATTCCATTTGGAGAATATTTGGCTCATTTAAGTGGGAAAGATATTGCCAGGAGTTGCAAAGTGAAAAGACAGAAAATAGGGTAGGCAGATTTTTCTCTTGTTTTTTGTTAAAATTGTTGTTTCTGTTTTACTGTGACTTGCCTTCTCTGTACTCAGACATTTGAGGTACTGGTGTTATGTCATGGCTAAATCTATAATCTCAGACTTTGGGTAAAATTGGTTGGTAGGAAACTTCAAACATTGGTGATGAGTTGTGCAAGGTCTTATACAAGTCTCTACTATAAAGAAGATATTGTCTGTACCGAGAAGACAGCTAGACTTCTAAATTTCCTTTTCTTTACAGGGATCTCAGCCTGGCTACACTGCTGCCCAAATGGGATATATCAGGTGCAGATTCATATTTCTGCTCTGAGTGAAAATAAATGTTACCACCTGTGATTTTGTTTCCAGCTACATTGAGTTTTTCTCTTGTACAAGATTTCCTACTGCATAGAATCATGGAATCACAAAGATTAGAAAAGACCTCCAAGATAACTGAGTCCAAATGTTAGTCCAGCACCACTTGTCCTCCACTAAGCCATAACCCCAAGTGCCACATCCACATGCCTTTTGAGCATTTCCAGGGATGGTGATTCCAACACTTCCCTGGGCAGCCTGTTCCAATTCCTGATCAAGTTCCATGATAGGAAACAGAAAACCAGAGCACTTCAGGTAAGTACTGACACCAGCCACCCATGAACCTTCCAGAGCCGTTTATAGTCTGAAAGACCAGACACATTTCTCTCTTTTTGCTCTGTACAACCACCTGGAAGTAGGTTGTAATGAGGTGGGTGTTGAATCCTTCTCCCAAGAGACAAGAGGTAGGATGAGAGGAAATGGCTTCAGGTTGCACCAGAGGGAGGTTTAAGTTGTATACTGGAAAAAATTCCTTCACTGAAGGGGCTGTATAGCCCTGGAACAGGCTGCCCCAGGCAGTGGTGGAGTCACATCCCTGGAGGTAGTTAAAAGATATGTAGATGTGTTGCTTGGGGTCATGGCTTATTGTTGAACTTGGCAGAGTTAGATCTATAGTTGAACTTGAGGATTGTAATGTTTTTTTACAATGTAAATTATTCCATGATTCTATTAAAAAAATTAAAAAAAAAAAGACTGAAGAGTACTTCATTAGGGTTTTTTGGTGGTTTAGGACATATATCGAAAATCCTTGAATATGCACGGTCCTTTTCCGTGCATTCCTGTGTGACCTCCTTAAATCTCAGTCATACAAAGCAGTCATAAAGCACCAAATATTACCAGAGGAAGAGGAACTGGAAAAGCCTTCATATCAGCCATACCAGGTAAGCAAGCACAGAGAAACCAGGGAACACTGATTTGAAGTGCTGATGTTTAAATGTTGTTCCATTCCTGAGCAAAGCACTGTAACTTTCACTTAACGACAATTACAACAGAGATATAGTACATAAATCAAAATTCAGACAATTTCTGAGTACTCACACGTGTGACATACCTGCTGGAGGTGACTAAGCTACATGGAGAGTGACAGTAGGCACCTGGTTGTCTGAGGACAGTAGAAAGGAAACTGCCTTTCATTAGGCCAAGATTTACAGGAGTTAAGTGCTGATTTTCAGAGCATGACTATAATTCAGCTTCAAATAATGTGATAAGACAGGCAAAGGCAGAAAACTCTGCTAAAGTCTCTGACAAGGGAACAGAAAATCCTCCACAGTTACAGAGACTCTAAGGACTTCTTCTCTCATTTGTAATTAACTTCTTCCCTATAAACCCAGTCTGACCTTGTCTGTACAGTATTGTCCAGACCTTTCATTTGTCATATGGTATATGGCTTGGTAGTATAGCTTGTGTCTCAATGTCACTGAGTGTCTGGGGCTTGGGATTTTTTCACTGGCTTTTTCCCTCCACTTTATGACTTCAATGGCTAAAAGAAAAGCAGCAAGAGTATGGATGTCAAAATTGCCTGCAAATCTTTGCAAGAGAATTAAAGTTTGGGAAAGAACAGTTAAAATATCTCAACGGAAGTAAAAAAAAATACCTTTAGGTCAGGTGAAGAAAAAGTGTTTTCCCTACTTTTCTAGTGACCAGATGCAAATTATTTTTGGTTGCAATTTAATTTGAAGTCAAATAATCACAGAAAAGAAAGGTTTGGATTTTTTTTTTTTCCATTTTGTCTTGTTTTTAATTACAGACACTGAGAGTGCTGAGAGTGTTAGGTTTGTTTGGTTTTTCTCTCTTTGCTTTTAAAGTGATTAAATGCAACTGAAGACTCAAGAATTTGCGTTCAAAACTAGTAAAATGTCTACAAGGAAAACTGATGTAAAGTACACTAGAACAATTGTACAGATTGTTTTGTGCTGAGAACCAAATTCATCCCCTGTAGCGCTGTCATCTCAATGAGGTATGAAAATTTAACTGTGTTGTACCTTCAAAGTTCATGTACTTTACCAATGCACAGTATTAGACCATTTCTTACCCACGAACTAAGAAAGCTGAAGGTTTCCAAGTTTTCTGTCAAAAACACAGAAAGTCATTGCACAGCTTATTTTTTTCCTGGCCTTGAACTTCAGAACCAGGAATTCATTTACTAGGACAACACTGAATTTATAATTGCCCAAAAAGACATTTTAAATGTATTTTTGTTCACATGTGTTCGTGTTTATTCCTGGTGTGCATACATCTGCATGTACAGTGTGTAAGACATGGTATATACGGATTTCTACAATATGTCATCTAAACTGGTATGATGAGAATCTCCCAGAAACTCTGTCTGCTGCAGTGACCAACACTTAAAGTTAAAATACAACATCTACATGAAACTTCTACCTTTCAGGGTCCATTCTTTCTGGGAATGGAATGAAATTATCTTTACATAATGAGGAGTAAGGTTTTCTCAAGATATAGTAAGCTTTTGCTAATGGCCAATTTTAAATTCATGAGGTCTTCTTTTTGGATCTGGAGTTGTTAAAAAATGAGGAAAACCCAAAATCTGTGAAACTCCTCACCTAACTCCACAAAACCTGGGGAGAGAATCAGAAGGGTGAAACTGAGAACACTCGTGGGTTGAGACAGAGTCTTTTAACAGGTAAAGCAAAAGCTGTGCATGTTAGCAAAGCAAAACAAGGAATTAATTGCCTGCTTCTGTGGGCAGGCAGGTGTTCAGCCATCTCCAGCAGAGCAGGGCCCCATCACGTGGAACAGTGACTTGGGAAGACAAACTCCAAACATCCCCCTATCCCTCCTTCTTCCCCCCACTTTATACACTGAGCNCATCTCTGTGTTATCAACCCTGTGTTCAGCACAAACCCAAAACACAGCCCTGTACCAGCCACTGGGAAGAAAACTACCTCTACCTCAGCCCAAAATGAGCACAACATGACATCCCAGCACTAACAAACTTACTCACCTTATCTGGACAATTCTCTGGCTACGAGTCAGATCTTGAATTCCCCAGGAGGCCGTTCTTCTCTGTCTCTTTTCTGTACATATCCTTGAACTGATCAGCCACATCAGCAGCGTTAGGTATGAAATAAGAAGCCTGACCTTTGGAATTGGCTCTCCCGACTGATCAGCTCAGCGCTGATGTGCCTGGCACATTTTGACAGCGCTGGGAGTTGCATATGGGAATTGCACATGTCTAGATGGGAAAATATTTTAGCGAGAGGAAAATTCTATAGAGAGGGGCATGGCGGAGGGAGAATTTCTCTGAACAGAGACATGCAGTTTAGCTGGTTATTTTCTGGCCATTCTTTAGTGTGTGAAATCAGGTTATCTTCAGTACTGAATTGCCTATACATTCAGTGCATTCACAGTCAAGCAAAGGAATGTCCTACAGACATGAAAAAACATAGGATGTAATATATATATGCTTCTGAGCAGCACCAAAGACCATGAGACCAGTAATGTCAGCAAATGGTCAACTCCCACTGTCCTAATCCCTTTGAAGGCAGGAACTGAGGCTGTGTAAAAAATTCTTACTTAAAAGATAATTTCTTTTTGATAAGGCTTTGCATTTGTTGAGATGATTTAATTGAGTCCTTGGTACCAATTACGCTTCCTGAGATGCTCTGCTTCATGTACATTTATGCTTTAATGTACAGAGGCATTTGTGCATTTTGTCACGGTTTCTTCACAGACCAACAGCAAGGGCCTGACTCCCAGACTGCAGCAGCAAATCTGTGTTTTTCAGAGGCTCTGCCGTCTTTGAGGAGCACATGTGATGAGTGTCTGAGCTTTAAAGAAGAATCTGGGACCACCAGAAAACAAATCCAACACATGAGGGATCAGAAATCCAAAATCTGTGGGTGGTTATTCTCACTAGCTCCTGTGGACCTCCCTTACAACCTGTGAGGGCTGAGAACCTGACCCCTGCACACATTCATATTCTCTGAATGACCTAAGAGGAGAGTTGTCTTTTTAGCTGCAGCTGGAAACACTCCTGCATATCTTTCACAAGGGGGAGACTGCCCAGAGCTCTCACAATGTGCTTCTCATACACTATTTTTTTAGATTTACAAACACATCTAGCTCATGTTCTCTGAGTTTATCTGGACACACGTGGGAGAACAACATAAGGTCTGAGAAGTGCAATATTCTCAAGCTTCAAAGGTCCTACGTGCCTTTCGTCGTGGGTTGCTGTTTCTCTGTTAGAAGCACAGAGCTGCATCCCCTTTTGTTACGGATAACAGCACCTCCTTTCCTTGCATGTGCTACGCTGTCCAGTGGATGCAAAACCCCAGGGTACATCCACACCCTCTAAGCAGTGTAAATCATTAGCTTTGGGAATTCTGAAGATGGCAGAAAATGGCAGGAACACTGGGGTCACCTCCCAGACCAGGAGAAGGCTGCACCATTTCTGTCAGCACCCACTTCCCCCCGAGAGCAGTGGGGAGCTGTGTCACCTGGGCATGGCACCCAGCACAGGGCTGTGCAGCAGAAAGGGTGATGACCTGCAAGTCAGTAGAGTTTGCTGTGAAATGTCATTACCACCACTTTGATGAGGAAAAGGCTTTTGCTTAAGTAATTACATCAATCTTAAATAGATCTGACAATAATACTCGCCATCGGTGGAGCTTAAAGAGCTTTCCATGGGAAGCCGGGATCAGCAGTCTGATGTGAAGTGAATTTCCCAGCTCAGCAGCAGAACTAGGAGCAGAATTAAAGTCCTCTGAATTACAGTGCACCTTTCTCTGGGCAATACTGGTGTGTCCCTCTCTAAAGTGTCTCACTCCTTCACCTTGATCTATGTGTGATCATGCCCCTAAAACAAAGAAAATCCATGTGACAAATGTTCATGGGAAGAGCCTGTTCAAATGCTTCCAGCACATCCTGGCATGGTTTATTACCATATGCATCCTGCTTGTTAGACATCTAAGAAGGACTTTCTTGCAGTTAAAGTATGTGACACAGATAAAGCCAGATTAAAATTGTACCTCTGCTACCAATCTCCTTTCTGATGCTGGGCATGGCTCTTAATTTATCAGGCCTACTAACCATACAACAGGGAAAGCATCATGCAGCCCTGGTGAAGAGAGCTATTTGTAACACCAGATACAAACAAATTCAGGGTATAAATTAATTTTGTTTCTATGGAACAATGAGATAAGTTTAGAAGTGCAAATAGCAGAAGTTCTCTTTACTTTTTACAGTCAAACAATTCACTATTGTCCAAAATTCCCTGTCTCAAATCAAGCTGGAAATAGAAACAAGGGTTTTGGGTAAGCACGTGGGTAAGAATGGTGTTTACATTTATAAGAAGAAAAAGAACAGTTGCCCACTGCACAAAACCAGACAGGAATTTTGTCTCACTCTTTCCTTTTGCCATCTGAAATGTGGCAGCTCTGTAAAAGTTCAGCAGTAAGTGCACACAAGGATGAACAGGGGTAAAAGCTTCTTCAGCTAGGTTGTTTAAAGATATAGCCAGTTCTGAAAAGAAAACCATAACTGCAGCAGGCTTGAGATCCCTGGACCACAAGCTTAGAAGATGATGTAGACCTCAAGTTACAATAAGTTTTTAGCTATGCCAATGAGGCTGCTTTTCTGCCAAAGAATACAAGAGGAGGAACAGAGTTGCAGGGAATTAAAGCTAATTTTGGGCAGCATGTATCTTTCTTGTCCACATCTTTTATGGTTGGTGGGATTAAGCGTGAGGAGCTCTTTCACACTGGTAAGACCAGACTGTGCCCTCAGAGTTATATTTGTTGAGGCATTGGACTCCTCTGTGCCCCCTTCAAAGGCAGAATGAGTTGCATTTGATGGTGTTTCTGAACTTCTGTGAAGAAGGATTTGTAAATGTTATGAGATATTTATGCAAAATAATGGCTCAGGAATTTCTGCTTGTCTGTGGATACAGGTGCTTCTTTGCCTCTTTCTGTGTGGAAAGCAGAGTTGGGTACTTCTGATCTGTCTGTATGTCTCTCTCACTGATGCTGAAGGGCCTTCAAGAAGCTGCAATGAGTTCTACAATATTCATTCTTCACTTTTATATTTTCCTCACTTTTACAGGTGTTCTTTGAAAAATTGCATTAGGGATTTTATGACATTTAGAGCTGTCAGGGTTCTTCTATCCTCTCTGAGGCTAGGCAATTGCTGCACAAACATAAAAATAAGGTGAGAAGGTCATTGTTTCCTTCCATGTTCTCTGACAATAGTTTCCTTCTACCTGTTCTCTTTATTTCCCCCTTCATCACACTGTTCCTTCTACCCTGGAGCTTAGTCACACTATCAAATACACCTAGATTCTAGGCTTTTTTTAGGTGTCATCTCTAGTAGAACCTTAGATATCATGTTTTAGAAAGGATGCTTTCTGTAAATACATCCCAATGGAGATGTAGCTTGGAGCTTGTTAATGGATTCACATTGTCTGTGCCAAGGTTCACATTATTGGTAGGTTAGGGATCCAAACCACTTCCTCATTCTCAGCTGTTGTTCATTCCCAAAGTAAACCTGGGCATGCACACTGGACAGCAGATCTGATGTCCTCCAACAAGGTTGTGATCAGGTCAGGTAGAGGACCAGGATCCTGAGGCACTTCACAATTCACCCTACGAGTTACATCTGGACAGAGGAACAGAAATTACAGCTAAAATATTAGCAGCACAGCTGAATGTACTTTTTCCATGTTTTAGCATAAGGCCCATAAATGGCTAGAAAAGAAGTGCTTCTGCTGGGAGCTGGGGATTCCAATAGCCACAAGGCAACTGACCTGCATGGCACAGCACGCTGCAGGCAGGGATGAGCTGAGGGGAAGTGAAAAGTGGTCAAGTCACTGCAGATTTGACCATGCCCGATCTGCAGAAAATGGGAGAGTTGTGCCCATGACAAGTGGTGGTTCTCAATCTGCTGTTTCAGCTCCTTCTTCCTCCCCATGGACAAGCAGAGCAACACCAGGGCTGCCCAGCATCTCTTCGCCCTGTGTTCACTTTCCTCACCTTCTCTCCGTTCCCTGCTTTAAGGAAGGCTGGAAGCAGGTTCTCCTCCAGGGCTTCCTGCAAAGCTTTGAGCCTGTGTGCCACAGTACTCCTGAGTGTTTAATGCATAAACCTTCACTCTTTTCCTGAACACCAAATTCAAGGTATTTCCAAAAGAACCTGTGGTTAAAGGCAGTGATTTATCACTGGGACAAGAAAATATGGAAACTAGCGAAAACTGGCATCCAGGCATTAATTCCCTTAAAAATGAAACTGTAGTCATTCAAGAACTGAGGACCCTGAATCCTGCAGGAAAAATGAAACTATCTAGACCAAACTAAAAGAAATGGTCAAAATATTACACTCTAGAGTCGAGAAAGCAGGAGAAGGAAAATGACCTCCATATCCTGCTGAAGAAATTGTACAATAAGATGGCTTTTCCCCCCCTTCATCAACTATTCAAAACTGTTTACTAAATATATGTATTTTCTCCAATAAAACCATGGTGTGAGTTAAGCTTGTGAGCAGATGGTTGTAAGCACATAAAATTTAAAATCTGAAATTCAAGATGGTGTGAGCAGACATATAAATCATACGATATGTTTTTCTGATTGGATGAGCAAACCACAACTCTTAAAACCAGACTTCCATTGCAAATAGCAGCATTTTGTGAAATTCACCTTCTGTTAGTATTTTTTAATAGTTGTCTAAAATTAGCTGTTCCCAGGAACAACCCAGCCAGCAAACCCATTAACTAAAATAACTGCAGAAAACAAACACAGAGTGGGGGCTAACCTAGTCACTGAGACCTTGTTTTATAAATTTGAGCAAATATTAGTAGAGCATTTAAAACAGAGTTTGTCCAGCTCTATCAAAAGTTTGTATGTGTTACGATTGTGCAGGGAAAATAAAATAAATTTTAAAAACCCCACACAAATCTTCTCAATGTAAAAAAACACAATTCAGAAAAGCATAGCCTCATGAATAACATTGACAAGTCAAATAATGAAATGTACATTCCTTTCACACAAGACTATGCTCACAAAAACTTCTTCAGCTTTGTGCAAATAACATTGAATATTTTGATGAGACTGTAGAACTAACTGGATTATTATCTTGAACTTCAAGCACTTGCCTGAGAAACTTATACCTAGTGTTATCTGACTGAAAAAAGAAAAACAACTCCAAATTTCTGCTCTCCTGTTCTCCTCTTTATCCACCATCAACCCCTCTACTGTTTTGTCCTTCTTTTACAGAAGCTCATGGAACCTGCTCCCATTTAAACACATCAGACTTTCTGTGTAGCTGTTGTAGATGGTGGGTACATTTTCATCAGAAAATCTAAAAATCTAAAATCTGTCTTCTGGTACCAGACCATAGAGCTTCCAATATGGAAATTTTATTTCAACATAAAGATATGTGGTTAAGGTAAGGACTATGATGTAAGAAATCTGGATTCATAATCTGGATTTTTATGTACTAGTAATCATTTGTAGACCATGATGTTGATAGAATTTCGCTGGTTTAAGTGAAATAGTAAGAATATCATATGTATTATACTTACCTCTGAGGTTAAAGAAACAAATCCCAGTTAGGGTTTTCTAAGGTGTTATGGTGAAGTAGGAGAATCCAAGATATTACTGTTTATGGTGACATTTCTTACATCAATCCCCCGCTTTTAGAAGCATTCCTTCAATGTGGGGCAAAGCACACTAATACTTGCTGGAAGGGACATTTCTGTCTCTCTAAAAGTGAACTTAGAAATGCTTAGGCAGACACCTGATTTCTTTCAGCAGGTCTCCACATTTGTCCTGGAACTGGTTCCACTCAGATAAAAAACAAACGAATAAAGCAGCTTCTCTCAAGGCTGCAGAAGAGATAAGAGCTCTCAGGATCAGGCATGAAAAAGGTGTATCAGGTAGACCTAAAATTAGAGCCTCTTATCTTCAAAGACAGCCCTAGCATACAGATGTGTGAGGATTTAGACATCCATCTAAAGTAAAAATGGAAACTAATGAGCTATTTTACATGAATTTCAATTTATGGTAAGGTTTAAAAACGTTATTTAATTTTATTTTGTGTATGTTTTTTAAATTAAATCACCCTGTTTCACTCTGTCCCTTGACCTTATGTCAGCTGGGTCAGAGTAAAGGTCCCTGTTATTTTGTGACCCCAGACAAGATGTTTGATTTCATTGTTAATCCCTGCCTCACAAGAGGAGTTCAGCTGGCCATAACCATTGTCCTGCTTCTAGGTGAAGAAAGGGCTAATAAACAAGCTGTGCAGTGATGGGAAGTTGTAATAAAAACGTTGTTGTTGATGTTTTTTATCATGGTTCTCCTTCTGTAAAGATTTTCATCTCAATCTTTCCTTGGGAAGCAATCCAAGAGGTGAACTGTGTAAAAGTCCCCGGGAAAAAATAGTGGTAGTAACTGGAAGAGCATCATCAGTCAGTCATGTTTCCTGGGTTAAAATTCCCAGCCCAAATTCTTCCCCTAGGATTGAAACTGATGAGCAATCAGCACCAGAGAGCCTTTTGTTTGTCATGGGAATGTGGTTGTTTTACAGTTCAAAGATATGTTGGATGAACAGGGACCGGCTACACCCGTGAAAGCAGAAGCATAAACACACAAATACAGGGAACTCTACCAGCATTTTTGTACCTAACTGCCCACAGAAATAGTATAATCAGCACTAATAGCAGAAGACAAGCCTTCTACTGACAAGTCATAGACTCTTGGGCTTGTTATCAGCTTGCTCTGAGAACTTGTTGTGTGTGTGAGCGTGGTACCGGATTTTGTCCATTGTGGTGTCAATTTAAATGTAGGATAGAAGCAAAAGCCTTGAACATACGAGAATGGGTCAAAAACAGAGGACCCAGAACTGCAAACACTGCACTGATGGACAATTGCTGATCACTGAAGCAGCACAACTTCAAGAGCTGCAATAGGATGGCATTCACTGAAGGAAAAGAAGCAGCAAGGCAGTGAGGGACAAAGGAGATGCCAGGCAAACAACTGGAGAAGACACCTACCTCAAACTGGGAGCACAGAATCCCCCTTCCATCTTTGGGCAGCAAATAGGCAATAGCTGGAGGCTGAGAGTTGGACACAGTCTAGAGAACCAACACTTTATAACAGGATATGTTCTGAGATGTGCTAGTGGGGAACCCTTGTAAGAGAACTTGATCCCCTTAACCTATATATTAAGATCACCAAGGACTGTAGTCCCCAGTACAAGCTGCAGTGACATGAGCTCCATGGCACTGCGTACTCGTACTTAATTTAGGATTGATTGTTAAGCATTAACTGTGTTGAAAAGGCAATGACAATAATTGTTAATGAGTAGGAATAAACCATTAAAATAATATGTATTGTTAATGAACATCAATCTGGTGGAGCTCTGTTTTAAAGTTTCAACTGATTTGATTGATCAGTCTTCTAAATATTCCCATCACATCAGCCTCCTGTTCCCTGAGATAGAGCTATGTATATACACACACATATACTGACATATATATGCATATGTATATTCGATTGCAACATGTAAATGTCAAAAATAGAAGTGTTAAATACATCTTACAGAGATATAAGTGAGAATGATAATCATTCCAAATTATTGAGGAGCTTGTTAAGTATCTGCAACTAAACTGCTAGGAATATAAATAATGGTTTTTATCTGAGGTAAATTTTTTGATCAGGAAACGCATAGTGTAAGGTCTGATCACAAGCAATTTTTTCCATTTTTTCCATGACAGGATATAGAAACATTCTGGGCCTTTACAATTAAACATTTGAGGTTGTGTCAAGCTAGACTCTTAGACATATTGCTACTGAGTAGTCTTTGTTCAGCTGCCTCAATAAGTAATAATTGTGTTTGTATTAAAAGTAGCCAGTTTGTCTGACTTCTCTTCCAATGCCAGCGCTCCACAAGGTACATGATTAAATTACACTGAACAATGGTCGGAATAGAGCAAAACATGGTGAGTTTAGCTTGCCACGTTCATTGACATGTATGAAGTTCTCGGCCACGTGAACTTGTGTCAGTGTATCTATAAAGTTCTTGAGAAATCATGTGTGCTGGAATTGAGTTGTTCATGCCTGGACTGTTTTCTGCCCACAGTATTTGGACTTAATAAGTGAACGACGTTTGCACAATGAAGATGTGATGACAAGACACCTGACCAGCTGAGAATGGCAGACTGGCTGCTCTTTGCTGGGTAAAAAGCTGGCTGATGGCCGGGCCCAGAGAGCGGTGGTCAGTAGTGCCACATCCAGGTGGCAGCTGCTCACTGTGGTGTCCCCAGGGACCAGTGCTGGGGCCAGTCCTGTCTTTATCAATGACTGAACAAGTGCACCCTCAGTCAGTTTGACGATGACACCAAGCTGGGTGAGAGTGTGGATTGCTGGAGGGCAGGAATGCTCTGCAGAGGGATCTGGGCAGGCTGGATCCATGGGCTGAGGTCAGTGGTGTGAGGTTCAATGAGGCCAAGTGCTGGGTCCTGCCCTTGGGTCACAAAAACCCCTGCAGGTCCAGGCTGGGGCAGAGTGTCTAAAAAGCTGCTGAGAGGGAAAGGACCTGATCCAGCAGCTGGACATGGATATTTTACCAGTGAGCATTACCACTGGCCTATATTCTAACTGGACAATCATTTTCCTTGTCTATGTGAAACACTGTTTTCTTCAAGTATAAAGAAACAGAAGTGAACTTCAAAGACAAAACATTTTTTCCTTGTTTTTTCAATTCCTGCTTGCTTTCAGAAATCTGAGGCAGGAGACCAGAGTTTTGTTTCTCAGTTCACTGAAGCATTCTTGTCGATACAAGAGACGGGAAAAGGAAGGTGATTTATTGGTTAAGAAACTTCCAGCTTCTCAGTTGAGAGCAAACTGCCCTTTTCCTCAGCTCTCCTTCTGTAACCATTTGTTACAAGGTGTACACCACACTGCTTGCATTCAGTTGATATCTTCCTTATCACTCTCAGATGGGAGTTCAAAGAATTAATTTTCTATGCTTTGGGTACCTTTAGATTCATGGGAGAGAGGCTGGAGTTGTAAAACATCAAGTCCAGCGTAAAGCTAGAGACTCTCTATGAGCCATATTCTACCACTGCTGACAGATACAGTTTGGATGAGATAGTCTTCTTCCCTAAAACGAATCAGTGCAGAAAACAGCTGAGGTTTCCTTTGGAATAATAAATGACTCATCCAAGACATTCATATCTGTGAGCTGATGTCCAGCCATGCTTTAGAACCTAAGCATGAAGCCACAAGTACAATTAGAACGTGTTCGTGCTTTGTGGGCTGTGTGTGTGCCTGGTGGCCAAGCCTCCAGAACTCATTGTAGGTCCAGACTTTAACTTACTGGCATAAATGTTTCTGACTTCAGTACAAGAAGTCTGATAACGAAAACCTTGCAGAAAAAAATTAGACAACTGTGAACTGGATAATTGAAGATTTCGTCTGTGAGTATTTGAGATAAGGAGTGCAATAATAAAATTTGTCTGAATGTATTGAGTAGACTTGCTGCAGTTTATGCCTAATCATATATTTAGCAACATTTGCAAACAAGATCAGCAATTACACAGCTAAATGAAACCAGCACGTGTCTGGCTATGTCATAGAGTTTATAAGCAAATAAAAACAATCTAAGATTTTTAGATTTAACTGAAGTGCAGTAAGAAAAAGGTGGCAAGAGAGGAGTGCTTTGACTATCATACCAGCAAAGCAGTCAGATCACCTGGCTTGTTGATTGATAAAATATTTTTATATACGTTTTATATTAGCCAGACAAATTTTCTATTAAATTAATTTTAATCTTGACAGGTGCATGATAGTCTTATTTTCCTTGAAGTCAAATGGTCAAAGCAAAATTTACAGCTGAGGCAAGCACCTCTGGCTTTTCAGAATCCAGTAGAGAATCCTTTAGTGCAGTAGCCATAAGACCCAAAAGATAATAGGAGACTGACAAGTGTAGATCATTTACATGAAAACACTGGAAATTATGGAATAGTTGTTTGAAAAAGAAAAGACAGAAAGAAGAGCATAGCTGTAAGCCCCTCTAGGTGAGTTTTACCAGATGACAGGCAGATTTTCTTTTTGAATACACACATGTTCAATGAAAACTTTTGTTAAACTTAAATTTAGAAAGATTGTCTCCAGTGGGAAACAGATTTGAGTTTTCAAGGTACAAAACCTGCTTCAAATAAACATTCAACCTGTTTTGTCCCTCCCTGTCTAACTTCTCCTCTAGGAGAATGTTCATTTGTGTTAAAAAAAAAAAAAAAGAAAAGGGAAAAACATCCTCCAGCCACACTTTTACTTTGGACTAATGTTCACCTGTGTGAAGCAGTATTTCTTCTCTTCCTACATAGGAGAATGACCAAGAACTGATTGATATCCTTAGCAGAATCACTGCCTTTCAGCTCCAGACTTGCAGACGTTCCTCTGCTCCTCAGAGCCCCTGCCCTAGAGGCGTTTGGCTGTCTTGTTTATTTGATTGTGGTCAGATAGGAATACTGAGCTTTGATAGACAGCTGTTCTTCTGCTAGACACTAATAGATTTGATCTGTTTTATTTGTCTGTGCATTTTTTTGTTTGTTTTTTTGTTGGTTATGGGGTTTTTTGTTTGGGCCTTTTTTGTTGTTGTTAATTTTATTATGTACTCAATTGTCCATATTTTATTTTGAAATGTTTATTATGTTATAGAGGACTGCTAAGTGTTTGGAAAATTCTGGTACTCATGAGATGGGAAAGGGCGTTTCATTTTTTCATTGAACTTTATAAGTTGAGAGGTGAAAATTTGGAATTCGATTGAGATCCATACAACCTTCCGTGGTGTCAGTAAGCAGAACTTGATGTGAAATACAAAGAAAATATTTAATTCTTAAAATTTTTGAGCACTGTGTTACAATCTGAATGCCCATTCTTGATTTTTTTTTTTTTTTCTTTTTTAGCAGAATAATTGCTTTGAGTTCAGTGCCATTGAGGATGCTTATCTCAATTAGAAGACAGCTTCCTCACTCATCTGCTGTTCTCAGTGCCTTGCTGTGAGACCAGAACCTGTGTAAGACTTGCTGGTTGCATGGAGAGGTGCAGAAAGATGGACTCTACCATCTTTCACTCCAGTTCTGAAAAGAATTGGCTGAGTGGAAAGTACTGGAAGCTCCAGCAGAGAACTAAAATGAACACTAATGCCTTTAGTTTCTTTGTATCAAAAATTAACCTTGCAGTTTTTTGTAGTAAGGGACTATATATGAGGATAGCATGACAACTTTATTATAATAATGAAAAGCTAATCCTGCAGATTCAGTGAGTTAAATTCTTGTCCAGCTTCCTGGGACATTGATTTTCACTTTGAATCCCACTCTGTGGTGACATGGCTGCATCAGAGGGAAACCTGTGAGAACCATGGACTGAAGTAAGGTGTAACTCTCTATTTTTCTCTGTGCTGCTTCATCAGCACAGCAATTTCTCAGCTCTGAACTGCTTTCTCTCCTTTTTTTTTTNNNNTCCTTTTTTTTTTTTTTTTTCCCAAACAACTTATTAAAAATCTGCACCAGTAAGGGAATGTGCATAGTCTGAAGTGACATTACGATCAAGTACCATTATTTTCAAAATGTGGGACTACTTCTCCTCTTAGGCTTGAATAAATCAATTTTAACCTTTCTGCAAAGTTGAGAGAGCTACAGGTGTGACAGTGTAAGAAGGGCACAGAGCAGTGCTTATGCCAAGATGATGTCTTATCCTCCACAGACCTGCTCTTGATGTCATTGCTTGCCAGCTGTTGACTTGCTAACCAAGGCAAAATATCCTTATTAAATCCTATTTGATTTTTCACTGCAATTACCAACGTAAGCAGGGCAAAAATGTTTTTTGTCTTCTGTTGCTGACTATCAGCATCATTGCAGTGCCTTTCCCATGGGTTCCCAAAGATGTAAGTAGAGTGTGCATTAAAGGATGGCCCTAGGAAAGAGATGGCAATGGAATGCACCCTTTCAAGATTAGCCCTAAAGACTTGACTTTCCTTTCTTAACTCAGCCACAGTAAATGCATAATAAAATGAAGGAAGGAGTCTGAGTTTCATACTCTTCCTCGTCTTTGCAGCTCTTTCGCAGTCTCTTTCCTGCCCACCTGACATTTGGGGAGCAGAGTAGCAAAATCCCATTTATTTCTGCATGGGTAAGGAATATTATTTACACTCTGTCTCAAGGGAGTTGTTCAAGTCACTGCATAAGGCATAGCGTGCATAGATGAATCCTGAATTGCCCATCACTCTCAAATAATATGAGGATGATCTATAAAAGTGCATATAAATCAAACGATGGAAATTCCCCAGGCTCCATACTCCGTGGGCCAGTCCTTGTAGTACAACAAAATTCCTGTGTCAAATATATCTGTCTCTGAGGTACAGTTGAAACTTTAAAGCATTAACATTCTAGTGGAATATGGTTATGAGGGGACAGACATGAGTACAGACAGATAACCCTCTGGAATAAGAAGATTTTTTTTCTGAAATAAAATGGGGCATGGATAATATATGGAGGAGGGGAAGCTCAGGTCATTTCTTCAGACAACATTTTTCTTCTTTTGTGTACTGAAATGTATTTATTTACACACAAAAAATCATTCTTTAATGGGACTGAGAAAAGCCTCTTGGCACACTGAGACCGATCTCTTTTTTATTAATTTTACAGCAAAAGGTCAAAACTATATCTATTAAGTATATTTATACAGGAAAGTGCTAGACACACTCGATTACATAATGAGATTGACATCCGTGTCTTGTAAGATAATGATCTTGAGACACAGTCCCGGCGTAACTCTGATCAAGTTAATAGAATTGACTTTGGACCCTTTTGTTTCCTCCAAGCTCTTAACCCAAAATGAATTGGGTTAATCTTTCAAGAAAGCTGTCTTAATTTTGGATGCTTTATTCAAGACTGTGGGCTGTGGTGTCTGAGTTTCCTTTTGTTTCCCTGGTAAAAGGGATTGCTTAGACTTGTGCTTTCCTAAAATGCAGCTGTGTTTTTGTTTTTGTTTTTTTTTTTTTTAAAGGAAGTTTTTTTTTTTGGTGACAGGAGAGGATTCCAGGCAAGAAAAACAGTGCAACTGGAAGAAAGCAAAAGTCTTTGTTCAGATCTGAAAGCAAATAAACAAAATAATTCAAAGGAAGCATTGCTTACCTGAAGGTTTTCCTCCCCATTTGGCAGAATATAACTCTTCTATCTACAGTGATGTATAAACTCAAAGATATCTTAATCATTATCTTAAGGACAATAAAATACTCTAATATTCTATTTTAGTCTAATTTAGTCTATTATTCTGAAGTCCATCAGAGCTGGAACCCCATAATCCAGTTCTACAAATGGTACCAACTTCAGTTTAAACTCTTTTTTGTTGTGTTTAAACATGTTGACACTTTAGGGTTTGTGCCCACATCCCACCAGCAGCCAGGCATTTTGTCCTATGGGAGGCACTTAAATGGTTTGTGACCCCTAGGTCACCTGGGTAGATGTGTGACTTTTTAGGGACATTGAATAAAATGGGTTTTCACTGTTTATCACAATTAGAGACACCCAGACTTAAAACTCTCTGCCAATCTACTGGAAATTCAGTCTTTAACGGGCTTCAAAATGCTGACTTTGTGCACAGGGAGAAAAACCCAAAAACCAAACCCTAACAAAAAACACGACACTTTTTTATCTGTTAAATGTGCAATATTCCTTTTAGGCTGAAACTTTGTGAGTTTCTATACTAAGGTTGAAGAAATAACCCAAATTTAGAAAGAATGTGTTGAAGTTTTCATCTCACCTAAATTTATCCGTATAAGAGCTGCAAATTTAGTCTTATTTAATCATTAATTTGGGCTTCCTCTGTAGACAAAAGGGGGAATACAACGTTCACAGCATCATATATCTCATGTTAAAATAGGGCCAATTATTTTGTGGAGGTGCTGATTTCTCTCCACCAAATGAACTTAGAGGGTGTCTCATTGTTTGCTTAAGATGAGGCAAAAATTGTTTTAGAGGGCCAAAGTTAAAGGCTATGAGCATCATTTCAAGATAAAGATTTTAAAAGTAGGGGTAAGACACTTGAACACCCCTATGATTTAAATGTTGCAGCAAACTTTCCTGGTGATTTGCACTTGTACATCCCCATTCCCTCTGAAAGCCCCTCTGCTCACCTTCAGCTGGGTATCCAAATCTGCACATACAGAAGTTGAAGTTAATTTCCAGGAATTTAAGAGCTCACTTTCACTGGGATTTAAGGACATAATCCTTGCATGACCTCCCTAGAAGTCTCCTGGAATAACCTACCCAGTGCCTCAGAACTGCAGCTGGGACACAGGGCTGGGCTTAAGGAGGTTCTTGGTTAATCTGTAGATGAAATCATGCGCTGGATTTACACAGAGATGAAGGTTTCCAAAGATCTCTGATAAATTTCATACTATGGAGAGACGTCCATATTGCTGTCAGTGGCCAAAGGACACAAAAAATGCAACAGCATCTGGGAGTTCACACCTAAGTCAGGGGCTTGCAAGTGTAAAGAAAGACTCTAAAAGGTTATTTTCATAAAACAAAGGAAGCGAGTTAAATGTTTTCTGCACGTAATTGAAAAATTGTCTCAACAATAAAAGATACAGAACAGGGGGAGCAGTGACATGTAAACAACCAATCAACTTGAGACCAGCTCTATCTTCGTCCAACAATAATACCTGGACTGTTAAATCTCTCTCACAGGTGCTTTATTTTCCTTTACAGCACTGCACTGTATTTTGCCTTCTATATCTGGCACTGAAAACACATTCTTCTTTTCCTTCTGATAAAATGATGGAGTTTACTGGATTTCATACTAATACAGAAAGAAATAAAACAGCAATAATACCACCTAAGTGGGAAGGATTTCACAGTACCAGGACATTCATCTGGATCTGTAAATACCAGTTATAAATACTGTAGTATAAACTGAGATATATGACCAATACTGCAATGTTTTATGTAATAATAAATGATAGCTAGATAGATAGATAGATAGACAGACAAATTGAAAGTAAAAGACTTCATCCCTATCACTTCTGAGTCTCACAGTCAGATGCTGAGACACTCTGGGATACCTGAGCTTCCATTAATTTCTGCTTTAGCCTGCAAATGATTGAACATTTTTGACACAAAATGTTATTACATTAACTCCAGCTGGCCTGAGAAGATTTAACTCATCTTGGATAGCTGATGGCATGATTTTTGAACATTAAGAACAGTCTTCAGTGTGGTTCATAAACTTAGAAATTGATTTTGAAGTCACTCATCTCTTCGGAAATATGAAGACTTCTCATCATATTTCCCAAAAAGAACAACGTTGTGTCACCCCAGATAACTTCCTAAGGACAGTCCAGCACGAGAGCAGGGTTTCTATGGGCTTCCACTACTGCCAGGGAAGGAGGTATTAACGGTGTTACATAGATTGTTCCAGAAGAAATCCAATTTTATGTCATTTCTGTCTCTTTAAAAACATTGTCAAGGTTAATAGAAATTATAATATTATTAGTTTTTGTGTTTTATTCAGGAACCTAAGGCTAGAAAACAGGAGAGAGGACTCAGAGAACAGTAAATGTGAAGAACATTTCTGCATGTTAAGAAGGTTGGGATGGATACTGGAAGGACTCAGTCCAATCCTCTTCCCACTGAAATCAGAAAATGGTGGATGACACTTAAGCACAATTGTTAAGAGAGATGTTTTATCCTGTTAATAGACAAATACAGAGGGAACATAATACATTTGGGAACCTTAGAGTTCCTTATAACCTTTAATTTTTAAACAAAGTACTTGCAAATTTTAAGAATTCCAGCTTATTTGGAAACGCAAATATTGATGTTTTTCAATGAAAATTACAAAATCTTTTGAACAAATAGAAAACCTCCATTATGTTAAACCAGGTTTCCTTCTGTGAAAATTTGTTTTTCCTCATCTAAACTATTTTTGTTAGTTTGTTTGTGTTTTTAATAAAGAACAACTGTCAGAAAATTTGCAAATGATACTTCTTTGCCTTGCCAGGTTTTGTCTTGTGCTTGTAATCAATGATCTGATATCGCAAATGAATGTTATTTTTCTTTCAGATTATTCTTTTGTTTGACTTCAACCTACAATGCACACACTGCTAAATCTCCTTTTCAGGTACTTGATCTTATCCAGTGTCTGCATTGTTTTCTTTCTTTCTCCCACCTTGTGCCTATAAATGTATCTTTAAACTATCTATCATTTGTTCTGAAAACTAACTAACTGTTTGCATATTTTCTTTCCAGATGTTGCTGCCAACAAATTATTCCCCGGTGATTTAAGCTTGAATTTCACCCATTACTGTTTAGCTTATAGGACATACTCCTGGAACTCAGAAGACTTTTAACTTCAGTTTGTATTCCTTCCCTCAGGAAAGCTCAAAACAAAATAGTAAATTATCACCCCAAAGCAGCTAAAAGACCACAGGAAAGGCTTAAATACAACAAAGGGCTTCTAAAAGAACAATTGAAAAAAATAATCCACTGTGTCATTTTGTCATACTATCTAAAAGGGCTGTGATGCTTAATAGAGCACAGGTCTTCCCCAAATGATCAAGCTTAGTACAAAAGCAGCACCCTGTCAATTACAGTGGTTTTGATACTAAAATAAATAATTCTAAAGTATATCTCTATATGAAGTGTCAGGTTTTTTTACACATAGCACTTTTCTACCAATATTCCTAATTTCCGCTATAGAGTAAGGATCTCATTTATTCCTGCCTGGGTAATTAAATCAGTACTAAACTGAGTGTATCAGAACTCATTAAATTTCTGCCCCTGTCTGAAATGAGAATGCTGAAAATCTTTTTCCAGGTGCTGCCCAGTCCTTATAGATCCCACTTACCAAAGGTTCATGGCTATGTTGGAGGTGGCTTAATTTGGTCAAACTCTGTTTTAGAATCACTTCTGTATTCTCTTGTTTGCCCCAGTTTACCAGAGCAGCAATTTTCTCTCCTTTCCCCCATGGTCCTGCTGCCCCCTGATGAATCTGGGAGATGTGCAGGTGTGCCTGATGCTTCCAGTGCAAATGGGGATAGAGAAGGAGGCTCACCACTGCTTGATTCAGTCTCACCTTTTGGCAAAGTTCTTGCTCCATTTCTTTGTTCATATTCTACCTCTATCGTGGAATCTGCCTGTATTGAGGCAAGGAAGAAGTGGAAAGATTGGTTTGATCTGAATGTCCATTTCTCTTTATTTCCTTCTCTTATTCCTGAGTTGCTTTTTTATCACCCAGAAGATGTTTTGGCATTTGGTTTGGGTTTTTGGTTGCTTGTTTGTATTTTTCTTTAATCAGCAGCATCATATGGACTATTACTGTGCAGTAGATGAGGTAACTTAAGACAGAAATAAAGTGCAGGGCTCAAATAGTTAATGCTATTTCAGGGATCTATGTGTAAAAATCAATTTTAGTTATTCACAACCTTTTTTCTTCTTTCCTCACTCAATTACCTTATTGACCACTTATTTATAAACTAAAAAAGACACATATTCTCCCTGTTTGTTCCACGGAGGAAACAAAAAATGGCCTTATTTAATCTTGACGTTGGTGGAATTCTACCAAGGGAAAATTTGGCTCAAATGCTCCTGAATAAAGTCACTGAATGAAAATAGATTTTATTTTAGCTTAGTTATTCATTTTACCTCATTTTATTCTTAAAATATATGTTTGTACATAATCTCACCAGATGCAGATGGCTGGTCCTGACTGTTAAAATTCAAGGAAATTATTATTTCACATATGCATAATAATAATTAAAGCCAATAACATTTAACATGGTTGCGTAATTTTAATAAAATGGAGTCCTAATTTCTTACGAGAAGTAAGGATGGGGAAAGCATATCTTTAAGTAAGGTACTGGACAATGAAATAAATAGGTAAAGCAAACATTTTTGAAAAGTTGTTCCCAGAAAATAAAAGTGGGTTGGTTTCATAACTGCTAAACACCATTACCTGCTATTGAGTTTCACTGCAGAGAGTGGATTAACAGCTGTTGTCAAAAATTGTTGGTGTAATGGAATTATTTATGGTGTCATCTGTTTAATTCTTGTGGGAAATGTTCACACAGTCTGTCAATGAAGTGCATGAATACAGCTAAAGCATGGTTTATTGACTATTCCAAATTATTTCATTTTATGTATGGTAAAACAGGCAAATGTGAAAGTGTTGGCCTTATCTGGCTTCTCCAAGTTTATCTAATGAATGTTAAAGTGGTTTTGAAATATGGCTTTCCCTTTTTCTACCTCTGATCAGAGTTCCTTGGTACCACTGCTGGGTTTGCTCAGAAGTTCACATTTAATAATAAATACAACAGAACACTTTTATTACAAAGAACACCACCTTGCAAAGATTGATGGAGATTAATTCTAGTCCACTCATTCTCATCTGGTGCCTCAAAAAACATTTGGGACAAAACCGTTTGTCTCTGTGTGTTCTTATTTTTCATTTCTCTGCAGTTCTGCCATTGTCTCTCTTGGCTGGGGCTAGAAGCAGAATTGCAGAAATGCCACCAGAAAGGCTGCGCTACTGGGGAATAGATGAGGCATGTTGTTTCAGATTTAATTAGAAAAGTTTTGTACAGATTTGCTCTGTAGGCCACATTTCAACATTAAAGTTGAGGGCAGCTGATGCCATCTGCTCCATTTAATGCAAATTCAATGCAGCCCTTCGGCTCTTGGCAACTTACCAATACGGTCCTCAAATTATTTGGGCAAAGTATGACCACCCCTGCTGTATCGAGTGCCCCTGTTTTCTCCCCCCTCCTGCCTAAGCAGTGATGGATTTTTTTGTGCTTCTCTGGCTGGCCATGTATGATTTTGAGGAAAAAGATAGTTTCTATCAATCAAAAAACAACACTCATCATTAGTCTTCTGGGACACAAGCTGCAATCCCTTAGGACCAGCTTTTCAAAGGAAGAGAATATTGTTTCTGATGTGAAGTTGATGGATGTTTCATGTACTGTATGTGACAATGACACAAGAATTTCCAAGAGAAGGGGATCCTCCCAAACCTGTCTTAGCTGCTTTATGTGATCCAGGCTTTAAAGAACATCTATGCCTCACTTCTTAATGGGTGCCAATACTGAAAAATACAAAGAGATGCCCAGGAGAAAAAGTTGTTGTTAGAAAGTAATTATTTGTCATGTTATCTGTCCAATTCAGAAGGGAACTGCCAGGGAGCAGGGGCCTGGCTTTCTTGTGACTTAGCAAAGCACTACATACAGCTATGGAAGACTGCAAATTACCAATGAAGTAAAGAAAATGATAATCATCTTTATCCTTTTCCAATTTAAGCACTATATAAGTTTATATGAACGGTCATAGAAATATGTTTGATCAGAAGAGCAATTTCTAAAGTCCTTTTTAACAAATTGACCTCTATCAAAAGAAAATCAATAATGACAAAAAAAAATAATAGACATATTCTTATCAATGTGTTTGGCTTTAGGGTTACCTTAGTAAATCCAATCAATTATTCTGTTTCATAGAAGGAGATAGGAGACAAAGGGAGTCTGGATGATTTTCCTAAAGTCACTTGGGAAATTTATTACAGACTGAGGGAACAGTCTGTGGGAACAGAACTGAGGGAACATATTTATGTGTCCCATTTCCAAGCTAATGCTCAAGCTACTCTGTGTGTTCATCATGGAAATACTGTATGAAAAAATACGATATTCATTCTGCAATAGGTGGAATTTGCCTCAAGAATAATTGCACACTTGATACTTGAGAGAGGAGAAATTGAATATTTTAAAAAAATAAAATGGAGAGAGAAAGAGGGGAAGGAACAGAGTGAGTAGGATGCAATAACCCTGTTACCAGTGACACTCCTTTAAATGTGCTGTCATGACCTGAGATCAGTATTTCTGCATGTTTGTAGAAATCCACTCCACAGCATTCTGGCAGGGACAGAACTGCACCAGCTACAGCTGCTGAAGGTCTCAGAAACAGGACAATGCCAAACTCTCTGTTGTGGCAAAAATTAAATATGGAATAAGAATAACAAACCATAATTTTTTCTATTCACCTCTTTATTGTAGCAAAAATTAAATAAGGAATAAGAATCACAAAAGGCAAGTTTATCTATCCGTCTCTTTGTTTGGCTGTTTATTCATTTCTTGGTTTATTTGCTTGTTTGCTTGTTTGCTTGCTGTGGATGGGGGACAGGCTGGACATTTGGATATCCTACTGTGTCAGACGGGTAGAAAACCACTGGGCCATGGTATCCAGAGGGGTTTGCTACTCTCTTTCCTTGAAGGTTTTTATCATTCTCCTAGAAAAAGCCATCTATGCTCAAATCTAGTGAGGGCCACAACCCCACTATGAGCAGAAGTTTCAAGGAGGACCTCCAGAGGTCCATAGTTTCTACAGTTTTGTAGTTCTCTAACAGATTATTCATGGGGTCCCAGCTTCCATTGAGAACTCCAGACATTATGATGGAACATCTGGAGTTAGAAAACTTAGCCAGCTTCAAGGGTTTTCACGTAACTAAAAAGTTTCCACGTTAGCTGTCTCTGAGAAAGTGACTAAAGGCTCTGTTTATAGTCCATGAACACTAATAGACCCTTCTGAGGCACAATTTAGATGATTTTGAGATTCAATTTAGATTGACACTTTGAAATGAGATACGTCTTACAACAGAAAAGCACTTTCTCTTTTTAGAGAAGAGAGAAGTCATAGGAGGAGTAAGTCAAATAAAAACCTCTACACTGCAGCTGCCTACGCATAGTTAAAAGAAAGGGGGTCTTCACTGAAACTGATATAAATTTTTTTGTCACATGGATTTTTCCTTTTGGCAGAACAAAAGTGATTTCTCAGTATACATATTAGTCTTAGGTTAATATACTGGTGCTAGTTTTCTTGATTACACTGAGCTTTGGATGAGGGCCTAATTCAAAATGCTTCTCTTTGGAAAGATTGCTGAAGAAACAAGCATCATTAGGGATGATACACTAGGTGAGGGAGATGGGGAATTTAGTTGATTGTTTCAGCTGTGAGGTACCTAGAAATATAGTACGTTATGAGGTTGCTCTTTCTGCTTTGATATATTGTGTTTGTCAGTGGTGCCTGCCACACTCAGATAGGCGCCTCTTCTTGTTTTGCAAATGTAACTGTCTCAATAAGGATAATTAAATAAAGCCCCTGAGGTGCCATGTACCACAGTTTCTATTTCTTTCTTTCTGTTCTAGCCCAGGAAGTGGAGGGGGGAAGGGTACCAGCTCATTACTTCCCAGTTTACGTTTGGGAGTGTTGTTGCTGCATCCAGGCTATGCACTGTACTCTACTTACCAGGCTCAAATCCAAAACCTTCCAAGACTGTGGTCATCTTATGGACTCATTAATTTGTCTGGGATACGCAGGATGAGTGAAGGGCCTTTGCTTTTGGGAGATTTCTGAAAGGCATTTGAACTGACATGGCACCCACTTCCATCAATTCAATCACTCCTGTTTCTGAAGGGTGAATGTGCACACTTAGAACTGTGTTTCAGGAGGCAGGGTATGAATGAAACTAAATAAATCAAATCCTGTAAAAAAAGGGGATAAAATTTATTTTCTGGAAAGAATTTTCTATAACAACTTTAACAATTTTCCCCCTGAAACAAAACAAAACAAAACAAAACAAAACAAAACAAAACAAAACAAAACAAAACAAAAAAAAAAAAGACAATCAAGTCTACACCAAGAATGTTACTAGCTTCTATGTATTAATTGCTTGTTTCACTATGAATGTCTTAAATTGCTGCATTAAAACTAAAAAA